>JBBBDQ010000690.1:2065000-2302500 GCA_037127315.1 Ascarosepion bandense | reverse complement strand
AGTCAATTTCTATTTATCTATTTTCTCTCTATACTTTTTTATATATATCTCTTTTTATCTATCTATCTATCTATCTATCTATCTATCTTTGTAACAATCTATTTCTGATTCTATTTCTATCTATCTATCTATTTCTGATTCTATTTCTATCTATCTATCTATCTATCTATTTCTGATTCTATTTCTTTCTATCTATCTATCTATCTATCTATCTATCTATCTATCTATCTATTCTATTTCTTTCTATCTATCTATTTCTTTATCTATCTATCTATCTATCTATCTATCTATCTATCTATCTGTAATCTATCTATCTTTGATTCTATCTATTTCTATCTATTTCTATCTATCTATCTATCTATCTATCTATCTATTATTCTATTATTCTGTTATATCTATCTATCTATCTATCTATCTATCTATCTCAGTAGTCAATTTCTATTTATCTATTTTCTCTCTATAATTTTTTATATATCTCTCTTTTTATCTATCTATCTATCTATCTATCTATCTATCTATCTATCTATCTATCTATCTTTGTAACTATCTATTTCTGATTCTATTTCTATCTATCTATCTATCTATCTATCTATCTATCTATCTATCTATCTATTATTTGTTCATATCTATCTATCTATCTATCTATCTATCTATCTATCTATCTATCTCAGTAGTCAATTTCTATTTATCTATTTTCTCACTATAATTTTTTATATATCTCTCTATCTATCTATCTATCTATCTATCTATCTATCTATCTATCTATCTCTACATTTCTTCCCCTTTTCTATTTCTCTATGTATCTCTCTCTCTCTATATATATGTATATATATCTGTTTATTTATCTCTATCTCTCTCTATTTACATCATCTCATAAATATAGGCAAATACTCTCTCTATTTCTGTATATCACACTCTCTATTTATCTGTATATCTCTTTTTCTATCTATTTCTCTATCTCTGTTTCTGTGTATCAATTTCGCTCTATCTATATATTTCTCTATTTTTCTCTCTGTCTCTCTCTCTCTCGCTAACTATCTCTGTTTATATATATATATATATATATATATATATATATATATATATATGTATGTATGTATGTATGTATGTATGTATGTATATTGATTGTTTAATACTTAGTTTTTGGTCATAATAGGGTTATTAAAAATAGCCTGAAGACACCACTCATGGTAGAAACCTAGATAGCGAAATAACTCGTTTAAAAATGGAATATATATATATATATACGTGTTCTTTCTTCAGACAATACTCTCTCTTTCCCTCTCTCTCTCTCCCTCTCTTTCTCTCTCTCCCCCTCTTTCTCTCTCTCTCTCTCTCTCTCTCTCACCCTCTCTTTTCCTTTTGCTCGCCATCCTACACTCTCACAGGATGCAATTTCAATCTTTAACCATATTCAAATGGAACCAATCCATAAAATTTCCGCAACTTTTTTAAATTAGTATTTAAGAGAGATTTTAAATTGTAAAATATATATTTCCTTTTTAAAATTTTTAAAAAGATTTCTATGTATTTTACTTCTATGATAACTTTTTACCATTTTTCTAAACTGTATTTATATTTTCTCATTTTAAACGAAGGCCCAAGGAGCTTCTTTCTTTTTCTAAAGACATATATCTTTGGAAAATGTGGTTTTGTTTATTTTTTAGTAGCCTATCAACCTTTATGGGTTATTTAACGCCGAAGTTAATGCATCAGTCGAATTCCTGTTGCAATCACCAGTTCAAGCACATTGGTTTTGTTCAAAACACACTTAGCTCTCTATATGGAATATACTGATTAGTGAGCCTAGCTTCAGATTCTAGAAAAATTTACCAATATTTGTTTGGACATTATGGCTGAAGGGTGGGTTAAACCAAATAGTGTTACGATTACGTAATTGCTGCTTATTCCTGCCTACTTAGTTTTTAACATAGAATTCTAAAGTACTGTTGAGTTTACTTTTTTCCAAAGCATTAATGTATTTAATTTTAGAATTGTGAAAATTTTCATTATTGCTAGAGTTGGTATTTAAATGAAATTATTTTTTTTTTAATCATATCACCCCGAGCAAGGCGGTAACGCCACTGATGTGCAGGGGGCTATGTAAGAGTGAAAAGATTGGAAAAGAGAAAACCAGAAACCACATCCTAAACAGGGAACAAGAGATGAGCCTCTACACCTGTACAATAGACGTGGGTGGAGTGTGAATCGGGCGATAGTTTAGTCTATCTACGCCAATTGAAAAAAAAAAAGAAAAGAAAAGTGAAAAGATTGGAAAAGAGAAAACCGGAAACCACATCCTAAACAGGGAACAAGGGATGAGCCTCTACACCTATTCAATAGACGTGGGTGGAGTGTGAACCGGGCGTGTGTGGAGTTGAATTTGTGTAGGTTGTTGATGGTTCTATGGGGTTGATTTGATTCCCTATTGATATATTTATGGTTATGTGAGTTCTTTGCGTATGGTTTTTATAAATATTTATCTAAACTTATTTATAAATGGAACTGTGTGTGTGTGTGTGTGTGTGTGTGTGTGTGTGTGTGTGTGTGTGTGTGTCCGTTACCAATAGACTCCAAAACGGCTGAATTGATTTTCTTGAAAATTTACACAGTTGTGCTAGAAGCGTCTGCGAGTGTTCTTAGCTAGGTTTTGTGTCGAGGTACCCCCGATAAATAATGAAAATCGATAATCGCAAAAATCGGGTTATAGAAGGAGTGGTCCGATTTTAATCAAATTTGATACACTCATAGACAAAGACATAAGAAAAAATATTCAGAAGTTTCAAGGTTGCAGTTCTTACAATAGTGCAGAAATTCGATTATATATATATATGTATATATATATATATATAAAGCAAGATGTTTGTGTGTGTGTGTGTGTGTGTGTGTGTGTGTGTGTGTGTGTGTGTGTGTGTGTGTGTGCCTATTTATCTGTCTGTATTTTTTTCAGCCGTTTTATTTTAGTTTTTGCTTTGGGTTTGGCTTAGGTATAATTGTAGTTCTTAGTCTCCGCCATGATACCATTTACTCAGAGGACTTATTTAGCCTTCAAAATTCAGTTTACGACAAAAAAAAACTTATTTGATATCGATACCAGGAAATCAAAATTTGACTTACATCCATTCATTTTTCTTTCAGTCTTCGGTTTCGTTTTAACTGGAAACAACTTTTGCTTTTTAGTCTTTTGTGCCAACGTTCAAAGAGTCTGAGCTCCAGGACCATGGATTAGTTTTAAAGCTTTCATTACACCCGAGCAACGTAGAGCTATATTGCTAGTTTAAATATATATGAGGCAAGATATTTGTGTATGTGTCTGTCTGTATGTCCTTTATACAAATCCACAATTTTTATCTGATTCTCACCAAACTTCACACAAATATTCTTTAGGCTTCTGATTAGATTATGGTCTATTTACTTTTTCCAATTTCCCCCGGTTATTGGAAATCGATACCCGATATCCGATCAGGTCTGATCAAGATCAGGATTTCAGCCCTTTTATCATGGTTCTTGCTGTAGAATTTTCTCTAACTTGGTAAAATTATAGTTTTTAGTTTCAAACATTAGTAGATCTTCTCAGACGACTCCTTTTACACGATATCGGAAATCGATATCCCCGATATTCTATCGAATCTGATCAAAAACCAATATTCAGCCATCAATATGGCTCATTTTCTCCAATTTTACTCCCGATGAGCACAATAAGTTTTCATGGACTTACTTTGGTTAGTTTATTCTTGGATGACTTATTTGACTCCGATATTGAAAATCGATACCCCGATATCTTATCGGGTTCGATCAAAATCAGGTTTTCAGCCCTTTTATTTTGGTTTTTGCTTCGGGTTTTGCTCTAAGTAGGTATAATTGTAGTTCTTAGTCTCAGCCATGATCCCATTTACTTAGAGAATTTATTTAGCCTTCAAAATTCAGTTTTCAACGGAAAACTTATTTGACATCGATACCGGAAATAAAAAAATGGCTTATATTCATTCATTTTACTTTCAATTTACGGTTTCGCTTTGACTGGAAATAACTATTGCTTTTTCGTCTTTTGTGCCAACGTCCAAAGAGTTTAAGCTCCAGGACCATGGATTAGTTTTAAAGTTTTCATTACACCCGGTGCAACAACTGAACAGGTTAAACTGACTCATCGCTGAAATGAACAGAATCCCACTGTACTTCTCTCCATATGACGTGTTCAGTGACAAATTTCAATCGGCTCATTTTATTCTTTTTAGAAATGTAAGGCTTCGTAGAGGCTCCTCGACTGTTAAGATTTATTCGTCTTCGGGAAGTAGTGTACCTTGATATTTTAATGCCAAAGTTACCATTAGATCTTCTAGAGATAGCAGTTGCTGTCGCAAATCGATTCTATTTTGATTCTTTACCAATCCATCTGTCTTCCTTTGCAGTAGTTTTCCGATGTCTGTCAAGTGGTTTCTTGGGTTCACATGACCCGGTTTCCTCAAGTTTTCTTAAAATACTATGAATAACACTTTTAGATTTCTCCACACTCTTTGAAATATCCCGAATCGAAAGTTGAATGACGTCACAGATTTTTTCGCCATGTTTACAATGCAAGAGCCAGTAAAGAACCGGTGTAATTTAGTAAAATACCCAATTTTATATTCTTACCCTAAAAAAATCTTCAATAATGCAAAATAATTCTTAAATTTTATTGATTTATTTAATCGTTCTGATGATTTTGATCGTCTATTTTTTTTCGAACGTTATATAATTATTCTTATAACTTTATCAAAATTAGTTTATTGAGTTTTATATTTTGGAATTATATAATTTACCTTTATATCCTTTTTTTCCTTGATAAAATGTTCTTTGAAGCTTTAAAATAAAGTTATTTTATATTTAGATTTTTCTTAAGCTCGTTCTGATCTTTATGCTCGCTATTAATATATTTCTAAAATAGCTCTGTTTATACTACATTGAGCACTGTCATCTCGACATCAGGCAATATTCAATAATTATGGTGAAAATGATTTACATTTGAATGTAGAAAACGATACGTTTGCTATTTAAAATGTTAATATGGAGGTGGAATACAGAAAAAATTAGGTAAACAAGGCAATAAAGACGAGGTCAATAGTCTGAACTATGTAAATAGTGTGAATATTGGCTTTGTAAATAAGTAAATTTAATTACATTGAGTTCTATGGTTGGATTAATATCAAAATATTAATATTAATAGGATCCGTTGGGATTTACATTCAAGCCGTTTCTTTCGGATTTATAACCAATATATATATATATATATATATATATATATATATATATATATATATAGAAAAGAAAATTTTCAAAATTCAAAGGTGACGGATGTACATTTCGACATAGGATCTCTAATAGAGATTATACGTCACGTCAGCGACATTGTTTTTTTCCAAATGACGAAGGCCCTGGGGTAGAGTGTGGAGGGGTTTTTGGTTAAAAACGGTCACAAATTAGAACAGGAGAGAGCTGGTAGTTGCGGGGTTACAGGGTGTTGAAATGGTATATTTAGGAAGAGGAGGAATAGGAGTTCATATTTTATAAAGATAGACAACTAAATGAGTTAAATTACTTTTTAAAGTTAAGATTTTGGGCTGTTTGAAGAGGTGTATTTAGGCGAGAAGGAATGGGTTTCAATATAAGATTTTAAAAATTTTTATTTAAGTTTATTTGATTAAACCTTTTAGGTAGAAGCGAGCTTCTACCTAAAAGGTTTAATCAAATAAACTTAAATAAAATTTTTAAAATCTTATACACCTCTCCAAACAGCCCAAAATCTTAACCTTAAAAAAGTAATTTAACTCATTTAGTTGTCTATCTTTATAAAATATGAACTCCTATTCCTCCCCTTCCTAAATATACCATTTCAACACCTGTAACCCCGCGACTACCAGCTCTGTCCTGTTCTACTTTGTGACCGTTGTTAACCTAAAACCCCTCCACAATCTAAACCAGGGCCTTCGCCATTTGAAAAAAACAATATCGCAGACGTGATGTAGAGTCTCTATTGGAGATCCTATGTCGAAATGTACATCCGACACCTTTAAATTTTGAAAATTTTCTCTAATTTATATTGGCTCTTTATTCTTAATACATTGAGCTCTCTGCCTGCATCACTTTTTAATGTTAAAATTTTTTAATATTAATTAGGATCAGGTTCTTGGAATTTACCTTCCTACTTTTCCACTTCGGATTAAAGAAAAACAATATATATATATATATATATATATATATATATATAGTAAGTAGCTAACCTAGAGAGCCAACGAACCTACCAAGGTTTCACCAAATGGATCTTCAGGGCAAGTACTTTAACAAATGTTCAAGTACTTAGTTCGTTTCTTTTTTAGTACCATTTTTCCCCTCCGCGTTTGTACTCGGTGGGTTTTTCGAGACGTGTTCAACGACAAATTTACAGTTATATATATATATATATATATATATATATATATATACATAGGGGAGGGCGACTGAGACCGTAGATATTTCTTTCCGCTCGTCTTTTAAGGCATGAACCCCTGGTCCATAACACTGCCATATAGAAAGACAACGCATAACAGTCCAGTATTTTTGACAGCCATGCTAACACTTTCCACATTTTGTATTGTTATTTCTTGTTAGATAGATAGATAGATAGATAGATAGATAGATAGATAGATAGATAGATAGATAGATATGAACAGACTGAGATAGATAGATAGATAGATAGATAGATAGATAGATAGATAGATAGAAAGAAAGAAAGAAAGAAAGAAAGAAACAGACTGAGATAGATAGATAGATAGATAGATAGATAGATAGATAGATAGATAGATACATACATTACTAGTCGTACCAGCATGGTCATCTCGATTCTTAGAGACATAGTTTGGTGAAGTAAAGTATTGATTAAAGCGAATCTATTCCGGTGGCAACTGATTTCAATCGTGAGTGTACGGTAGAGTTAAAACATATCACAAATTTGTTGAGTTACTTCACAAGGATGTTTTCATAGATGTAAGAATTTTACACCACAAAGAGAGATAAGGGTTAGTTCTTGAATTTGAAAACGATAATATTGTAGTAACCAGGGAAGCATACTTGAGGGAGTCCGTTAGGAAGATGTAGTCAGAACAGGACCTACTTCTTGCGTAAATAGCTACTGGAATGTAATATGTTATGTCAATCTAAATGCATTGAGATAAATTATTTTTTTATGAGGTTGTTTCATGGGCGTAAGTAGTGGACTCGTAACAATTAGATGCAAATAATTTATAAAAAAGAACAATCACTAAGTAACCACGATATTTGACTATTCTAAGATATAGAAACTAAATATACACTACCAGCCATAACTATTAGGCTACCCCAGAGAGAGAGAGAGAGAAAGAGAGAGAGAGAGAGTGAGTGAGTGAGTGAGTGTCGTAGTAGTGCTCTCCAAACCAGACTGATAGTCATACTAACACCTTCCACATTTTGTATTGTTATTTCTTGTTAATATATATTTGTTATTTCTAACCTTGTGGTCGTATTGTTCTTTTCGGGCCTTAACCTGGTCCATAACAAGAAGAAGAATTTGTTTGTTCTTTTATTTCGGTTTTATTCGTCATCGGAGGCTACAATTTGAACAACATAAGGTACGCAGATGATACAGTGCTGATATCAGACACGGAATGGAGACTACAAGACCCTCCCACAGAAGGCAACCCAAGAAAGCGGAAAGAAAGGTCTGCAAATAAACTACAAAAAACTGAATGCATAGTCATTAGTTAAAAGTGGAGTCCAAAATGCCAACTACAGACCGAAGATGCTAAAATCAAGCAGGTTGAACAACCCTGCCCTGTAAAAAAAACAGTTTGTTACAGAAACAGCAACAAAAAGTTGCTGCCCTATGCACCATTGGGTGTGATGGATAAATGATGATGATGATGATGATGATGATGATTGTTTTATGTAAAGTGAATAATGGCGGAATATTGTTTCTGTAAAGTAGGACCCTAGATGCTACTCCAGGATTTGTTATTGGCGGTCACAATTTGAACAACATAAGGTACGCAGACGATACAGTGCTGATTGCAGACACGGAAAGGAAACTACAAGACCTCCTACAGAAGGTAGCTGAAGTGAGTGACAAGAAAGGACTACAAATAAACTGCAAGAAAACCGAATGCATGGTCATCAGCAAAAAAAAATCTTCCTAAAATGCCAAATATAGGTGGGAGACAGTAAAATCACGAAGATACAAAAATTTAAATACATGGGAAGTGTTCTAACAGAAAACGGAAAGTGCGACACAGAGATCCGAAGGGGACTGGCATGGCAAAAGAGGCATTCTAGAAGTTGCGTAAAGTATTAAGAGACAGGAAAATTTCGCTAAAAACAACAAAAAAAAGGTACTGGATTGCTATGTGATGTCACTATGGCAGTGAATGCTTGACAATATCATCAAAGATGAAGGAAAAACTTGAAGCGACTGAAATATGGTTTTACAAAAGGATGCTGCAAATATCATGGATCGAGCATGTGAGCAATGATGAGGTTTTGGAAAGGGTGGAAACGAAAAGGAAATTAATATTGAGCATCAGGAAGCGACAACTGAAGTTCCTGGGACATGCAATGAATAATGAGGTTTTGGAGAACCTGAAACTAACAGGCCAGATAGATGGAAAAGGAGACAGGGGAAAGCAGCGGAAAACATATTTGAAGGGCCTGAGCAGGTGGGCGAGAGAACGGGGGTTGCATGGTGTAACAGGAGAAAGCGTACTAAGATCCACCAGGGATAAGGAGACGTGGAAAGCCATGATCGCCTACGTCCTGAAAAGACAAAGCACATAGAATAAGAATATATATGCCAACTGTTTATAAGAAAATTTAATGTGGATACACTGTGGGGGATCAAATATATATTATAATCACTATATCAACTGATCCCTCATTTTGTGGCCATGTTAGTTTCTATACATTTATATTCTAGATTTATGGTTTTTAGCTAGTGGATGGTAAAGCCGGGTTTGGGTGGTGTAACAAGAGAAAGCGTGCTAAGAGTCACCAGGGACAGGGAGACGTTGAAAACCATGATCGTCTACGTCCTGAAGGGACAGGGCACATAGAAGAATATATATCCCAAGCTTTGATAAGAAATTATAATGTGGGTATAAAGTGGGGAATCAAATCTATATTATGATCAATATATAAATTGATCCCTCATTTTTTGGCCATGCTAGTTTCTATACATTTACATTCTAGATTTATGATCTTGAGCTAGTGGATGTTAGCGACGGGTTTGGGTGGTGTAACAGGAGAAAGCGTGCTAAGTGCCACCAGGGATAGGAAGACGTGGAAAGCCATGATCGCCTACGTCCTGAAAAAATAAGGCACATAGAAGAAGATAGCATCATTGTTATTAATTTTTATTTATTTATTTTTTTAAAAAAGCAATTGACATTTAATTTTTGAAATAACAACGATTTTCCAGGTGGAAGACGTATTTAACCCTTGGCATGAAGTAGGAGATGGATTCATACCTTTTCCAGAAATATTTTCACGTAAGTAAATGCAATGAACCCAACTGGAATTCGAAATCGCACTCCAATTCCTCATTCCGAGCCTCTCATTGAATGGTCATCAATGAAAATATTGCTATTTCAGTGATGTACATTCCCTTTTTGTCTACGGCTATATCGTGTTGAAGACACCGGTTCCCGTCCGATCACCGAAATTAAGCAGCGTCAAGCTGGGTCAGTACTTAAATGGATGACTATTCGGGAATCCCGGGTGCTGTAAACGTAAGGACCAAGAATGGTCCACCGGTCCTCCAGGGTTGAGTGCAGGGCTAACAAACCTCCCCCGTTAAAAAACAGTTTGTTGCAACAACAAAAAGTTACTGCCCTATGCACCATCTGGGTGTGATGGATAAATGATGACATTCTCTTTTAGTGTTGTCCCAGAACGAATTAAACCACATCAAACGTAGATTTTACCCTGATCATTACACCTCCTCCTAATATGAAACCCATTCCCGGCTGACATACATTATTTTCATTGTAGTATCGGCCGTATTTAATTCTACAATTAAACATTTTTCTAAACACCAACCGATTAAACAAGAATTTAATTGTTAATAATCTAGCAGACGTGTTGGACAAGAGTTTTGTGAGCCACAGTACAGACTGATACAGAATGGATGATATAAATATTAAGTTAAATATGATCGATTAAAATCCCTTACTTTTCATTAATCTTATATTAATTTTTTTGTTTTTAATTATTTCACTACAGGTAAGGCGATAATACCACTAAGACGCAAAGTATTACTGAGAGTGACAGATACCGAAAAAAATTTATTTAAGGGGAAGAGACAATAAAAAAATGAATTTAATGAAACAGAAGATGACAACTGAGTTCATTTAATTTTTTTAAAGATTTTCATTTACAGCTAAGCAATAGAACGTAAGAGAGAAGAAACTATCAGCTTGCAAACTATAACTTGCGGTTATAGTTTGCAATTTCAGCAGTACAAAGAATAAAACCTAGCTGTCAATATAGTACTGCGTTTACATTCGTACATTTCGAGATACCAAATAATAATTAATATGAAAGTTTGAGTTTTGTTTAACGGCATATCAACACCTCTGTGGGTTATTTAATGCCAAAAAGTTAGGGTTTTAAGGTATTTTTTAATGTTCGGTTATAATAAAAAGTTTTAGTCAGATTTTAATGAAAATTTTTTGTTTTTATTTTTTTTATTTAAAAAAAAATGAAGATGTCTTCTAGTTTGTATTTGATATATCCCGGAAAGGAATATCAGTGTAAAGATGAGTGGAAGAATGGTACTCGACACAGGAATACGATATAACGGATTTATTGTACTAATGTACAATTAACAATGAGATACAGATAAGCAATCAGCGAGTAGGAGCGGAATAAACTATCAAATAGAGAACGCCGTCGCCTAAGACGGTCGCCCTCTCTTACCGCTTATCATCGTCCTTTATACTCTAGAGCATTCCATTATTGGGGATGGCAGGATGTTCCACTATAACAGTATTAAAAAATGTATCGCTGGTAATAATTTATTTCCTTCACAAATGTTTTGTTGGTAGTATTTTTCCTTCAAAAATGTATGTGCTTCTATAAAAGTCTATTTTATGTATATATTTCTGTAAAAGTCCATTTTTATGTATATATTTCTATAAAAGTGTATTTTTATACTTTCATAGTGTTTTGAACCCAATTTGGGGGTTAACTATTTACACATAGCTGGGACCCTAACAGTTGCTACCACTCCGGATCAGGGTGGACATGGAAAAAACAGCAATTAAGAGGTGATTCCATGTTCCTCACAACCTCCTAATCAGAGGCCTTGCTGCCGGATGCAGTTTACCGTCATACCCAGGACCAATTACAATGAAAATATTTATAGAAACGGATTAAGGAAGCTAGGTGAGAAAAGTAACTGAAGCAAGGGGGGCAGTTTACATGGCAGGTTTTCTGTTGATTTAGCTTACGGCCATATCACGTTGAATACACCGGTTCTCGCCCGATCACCGAAGTTAAGCAACGTTGAGCCTGGTCAATACTTAGATGGATGACCGCTAGGGAATACCAGGTGCTGCAAGCGTTTAGTGACAAACGTGCGTGCTTACGGCCATATCACGTTGAATACACCGGTTCTCGCTCGATCACCGAAGTTAAGCAAAGTTGAGCCTGGTCAGTACTTAGATGGGTAACCACTTGGGAATACCAGGTGCTGTAAGCGTTTAGTGACGGATGTGCGTGCTTACGGCCATATCACGTTGAATACACCGGTTCTCGCTCGATCACCGAAGTTAAGCAACGTTGAGCCTGGTCAATACTTAGATGAGTGACCGCTTGGGAATACCAGGTACTGTAAGTGTATAGTCACAGATGTGCGCTGTGGTGCAGAGGATATCGGCTCGGAAAGAGAAATCGGTGAGCCGAGTTCGAATTCTAGTTGAATACCCTGCATTCACTTAAGCACTGGTACCCTTGGGAAAGGTATTAATCAGTCCCTTCCCTACAGTTATGGGTTAAATAACAAGGGTAGGACTTAGGGACCCTGCCCTTAAAAACAAATCCCAATGAATGTTTAATACTCGAAAAGAAAAAAGTATTACTAGACACAAAACTTATATAAAAACAACAATAAATTGTTGAAAGAAAAAGGTATTACCAGCAATAAATAAAATTTAGTTGGCAATAAATGACCCGCCGAGGTGTTGATATGCCATAAAAACAAAACAACCAAACCAAACCAAACTATCCAACGCTATCGAAACCAGTCTGTCCTGCTATTCAATTCTTTTATACAGATCTGTCAGTTAAGTGTTATACATGATGCACACATAGGCGATCATGTCTCTGCCATCCATGACTGACTACGCTTAAGATTTCCCACAGTACGTTGACATTTCTTTCTGTTTAAACTAGTTGCCAACCTGGTAGGAAAAGCGATTGATTAATCTTCTTATATGTACCTTGTCCTTTCAGGACATAGAAAATCATGGCCTTCCACGTCTCCCTGGTGGCTCTTAACACGTTTTCTCCTGTTACACCACGCAACCCCCATTCTGCCATCCATCCGCTCTGGCCCGTCAAGTACGTTAAACGCTGTTTTCCCCTGTCTATCCTTACCTCTATCTGGCCTGTTAGTATCAAATTCTCTGAACCCTCCTTCCTCATTGCATGTTCCAGAAACTTTAGCTGTCTTTTCCTGATGCTATCTTCTTCTTCTATCTGCCCTGCCCCTTCAGGACGTAGGCGATCATGGTTTTCCACGTCTCCCTATCCCTGGTGGCTCTTAGCATGCTTTCTCCTGTTACACCATGCAACCCCCGTTCTGTCATCCACTAGCTCAAACCCATAAATCTAGAATATAAATGTATAGAAACTAGCATGGTACAAAATGAGGGATCAGTTTATATATAAATTATAATATAGAATTGATCCCTCATTTTATACCCACATTATAATTTCTTATAATTAGTTGGCATATATATTATTCTTCTATGTGCCCTGTCCATTCAGGACGTAGGCGATCATGGCTTTCCACGTCTCCCTATCCCTGGTGACTCTTAGCACGCTTTCTCCTGTTACACCACCCAAACCCGGCTCTACCATCCTCTAGCTCAAGCCCATAAATCTAGAATATAAATGGATAGAAATTAGCGTGGCCACAAAATGAGGGATCAGCTTATATATTGATTATAATATGGATTTGATCCCCCACTTTATATACACAATTTCTTATGAACAGTTGGCATATCTATTCTTCTTCTATGCGCCCTCTCAATTCAGGACGTAGGCGATCATGGCTTTCCACATTTCCCTATCCCTGGTGGCTCTTAGTACGCCTTTTCCTGTTACACTACCCAAACCCGGCTCTACCATCCAAGCCCATAAATCTAGAATATAAATTTATAGAAACTAGCATGCTCAGTATTAATTTTCTTTTCGTTTCCATCCTTTCCAAAACCTCATCATTACTCACATGCTTGATCCATGATATCCGCAGCATCCTTCTGTAGAACCACATTTCACCTTTACTAAAGGTATTTGCGTGTATGTGAATGCAACGAATTCAACTGGAATTAGAACTCGGCTCTTCAAGGTCGCTTTTTGAGCCGATATCCATGACACCACATAGGTACGTTTATTACATATTTTGCGCACGATTTTAAAACCGGGCCTACGTGTGATGTTTGCATGCGTTTCCATTCGGCGGCCGGAAGTAATTCCTCACCTGTTTTCCTGTATAATATCGTGAGAATGATTCTGGGTGACACATATATTACAAGATTAATCTGAATTACTCTTCACAGCTGGATTTCGTATCTGAAATATCTTTACTCGGCATAAGAATATTAATGGTGAAATAGATTTTCGGTTGAAATTTGACAAGATACTGTACCTAGAGAACCCGGAAGTTGACAGAACCACACATGTCGTAATATAATCAAAATATGTCGGTTGGTTTTTGATCGTGTAGTTTTTAATATCATTGCTACAATAACATTTTAAAGGTATTTCTTTTTAATGTATCTCATTGAGTTTGAGTTTGAGTTTTGTTTAACGGCATATCAACATCTCTGTGGGTTATTTAATACAAAAAAGGTAGTGTTTTAAGGTATTTTTCTCTTACGTTAGGTTATGGTGAGATTTTGATGAAATTTTATTTTCATTTCAGAAACTCAATATAACTTCTAGTTTTGTATTCAAAATATTTTGCTGGTAATAATTTATTTTTCCTTCAAAAATGTATTATGGCAAGAATTGTGTTTTTTACTTGAAAGATGCATTATGGTACTAATTTTTTCCTTCAAAAAGGTATTGTTGGTAGTATTTTTCCTTACAAAAAATGCAGATTTTTCGATAAAAGTCTTTATGTATATCTAAACTTATTTATAAATTGAATTTTGTCTCTGAGTGTGAGTCTCTGTGTGTGTGTTCGTTACCTATAGACTCCGAAACGGCTGAACCGATTTTCTTGAACATTTATACAGTTGTACTATAAGCGTCTGCGGGTGTTCTTAGTTAAGTTTTGTGTGGAGGTACCCCCGATAAATATCGAAAATCGATAATCGAAAAAATTGCGTTATAGAAGGAGTGGTCCGATTTTAATCAAATTTCATACACTCATAGACAAAGACATAAGAAACGATATTCAGAAGTTTCAAGGTTGCAGTTCTTACAATAGTGCAGAAAATTGATAATATATATATATAAAAAGCAAGATGTTTGTGTGTGTGTCTGTTTATCTGCCTGTATGTATGTATCTTTTCAGCCCTTTCATTTTAGTTTTTGCATCGGGTTTGGCTCTAAGTAGGTATAATTGTAATTCTTAGTCTCAACCATGATACTATTTACTCAGATGACTTATTTAGCCTTCAAAATTCAGTTTATGACGAAAACCTTATTTGATATCGATACCAGGAAATCAAAATTTGACTTACATCCATTCATTTATCTTTCAATCTACGGTTTCGCTTTGATTGGAAGCAGCTTTTCCTTTTAATTTTTCGTGCCAACGTCCAAAGAGTCTGAGCTTCAGGACCATGAATTAGTTTTAAAGCTTTCATTACACCCGAGCAACGCCGAGCTATACTGCTAGCATTTGTATAAAAGCCTACTTTTATATTTTCATAGTGTTTTGACCCTAGTTTTGGTATTAACTATTTACCCATCGCTGGGACCCTAACAGGTGCTACCACCTTAGGTCAGTGTGAACCTGGGAACAACAGCAGTTTCCATTACTTTCTACGGTAAACTGATTGCCAACCAATTCTATAGAACCTGTTCAGTTCTGTTATTTTACCGATGGCTTGTGAGAAGAGACGGATTAATGCCTTAATAAATGTATTTACGCGTAAGTGAATGCAGTGAATTCAACTTGAATTCGAACTCAGATCTCCGATTTTTCATTCCGAACCGATAACCATGCTCCACAATGGATCCTATACATGCATCCTTGTAGCTATCAATAAAACCTGTCTTCTAAGCATCGTTCCGATATCCATTTACTTAAGCTCACTTAATATGCCATGCGCTGTTTTCCTTTGTCTCTCTTGCCTTCAGTCTGTCCCGTGAGTATAATATTTTCCAAGCCTTCCTCCTCATTAAGTGCTCTAGAAACATCTACTGTCTCTTTCTGATGCTGAATGTTTACTTTTTATCTCTATGTTTACTAAAACCTTTTCGTTGCTTACATGGTCGGCCAATGGTATCCACAGCATCCTACTGTAGAACAATATTTCTGTTGCTTCAAATCTCTCCTTCGTCTTTGAGGAGATCATTCAGATATCAGGTAATAGTTTAATACACTTTTCCCTGTTTCTAGAGAAATTTTTCTATTTATTAATAATCTGCTTAGCTTCTAGAACACACCTTTGGCAATGCCAATGCGCCTTCAGATTTCAGTGTCACACTTTCTCTTCCTCGAGATATTTAAATTTTTGAACTTGTTTGGTTCTGGTACTTCCGATTTGTGATTCCTATTCTGGGCCCATTCTTTTGCTAAAAACCGTGCATTAGGTTTCCTTGTAGTTTATACTTAGTCCTTTCTTCTCTCTTTCCTTTTCTTTATTACCTTCTGTAGGGGTCTTATAGCTTTTCTTTCTGTACCAGCTGTCAACACTGTGCCATCTGCATATCTTACGTTGTCAAGATATTGGCCACCAATAATGAATCCTGACAGGACTTCTAGTAGTCTCAGAATTTCCTCGCTGTATAGCTTGAATAATGTCGGCATTTAGCTTATTCAAACTAATATTTAATATGCTTGTGCAATACAATTGAGCTACCGACGTTTGTGAAAAACTACACACTGACGTTTTAGAACTACAGCAGTGAATTCTGCATAATCTCATTACAGATGACGAGACTTGAGACAACTGTAATGTAACTCTACAGAAAGATACTACGGATTTCATAGTTAGAACGTGAGAAAAAACTAAGACATCTTAGGGAAAATGTAAGCGAAAAGGTCACTTATACTTACAAATAGAAAGAAACAACTGAATTTCTTAGGCACATAATGAGAAAATAAAGTCTTGGAGAATTTAACACACGCAGGACAGAGTGAAGACAAGAGAGACAGAAAAAAAATATGCGTTTACCCTACCTAACGTATTTGAGATTAGGAGAAAGAGAAAAAAGACAAACCTTAAATGCTACAAAGAATAAGATTGTGAGGAAAGCCGTGATCGCCACCAGTCCTTTTTTATGAGGTTTAAAGCAACTGAAAATAAAAAAATAAATAATTCTGTTTGGAAACCAGAGTTGGTACAGGGTTTTAAACCAATACAGGGGCGGTGAAAATAAGCTCAAACTAAAATATTGAACTCTTAATCGTTTTAGAATAACTTTTTTATCGTCCATCGGTATAGCTAATGCTTATCTCCCATCTGACTGTCTTTGGCCATTTGAATACCCGGCATTCACTTAAGCGCAAGTACCCTTGGGGAAGGTATTAATCCGTCTCTTCCCTCCAGTTATGGGTTATATAGCAGGGTAGGACTTAGGGATCCTGGCCTTAAAAACAAATCCCAATGAATCTTGATACTCGAAAAGAAAAAACGTATTACTAGACACAAAACTTATATAAAACAACAATAAATTGTTGAAAGAAAAAGGTATTACCAGCAATAAATTAATAAAATTTAGTTGGCAATGAAAAGCACTGGTACCCTTGGGAAAGCTATTAATCCGTCTCTTCCCTCCAGTTTAGGGTTAAATAACAGGGTAGAAATTGGGACCCTGCCCTTAAATAAATCCCAGTGAGACTTTCTCCGCTGGGTGGACTGGAGGAGCCAGCTCAATACGAGTAGAGTGAATGCGGCATACATATATTGTCGAGGTTTTGAAGAGAATGTAAACAAAAAGAAAATTGATATTGAACAACAAGAAAAGACAGCTAAAGTTTCTGGAGCATATGGGGAAGAAGGGCTTGGAAGAATCCGATACTCACGGAATAGAGGGAATGAGACAAGTGAAAGCAGCACGTGATATATCTGACAGGTTTGAGCGAATGGATGGAAGAACGGGAATTGGGAGTGATAACTAAAGAAAGGTGTCAAGAGTTACAAGTCCAGAAAATCTCGACGAGAAACGGCACATAGAACATTTTATTGACAGCTAGATTTTATTTAACCATTGAAATTACAAAGATATAACCTTAAGGGGTTAAGTGTCCAGAATTCTAGTTGCAAGTAGCGAATATGATTAATAAAGTCTGTGTTCCTTTCTTTTTTATGGCCGGCGAGAAAGTGAAAAGGAAGGTGATGCAATGAAGGAAATTGTACTTGATATCGGGCTTACGGCCTATCACGTTGAATACACCGTTTCTCGCTCGATCACCGAAGTTAAGCAATGTTGAACCTGGTCAGTACTTAGATGGGTGACCGCTTGGGAATACCAGGTGCTTTAAGCGTCTATTGACGGATGTGCGTTGTGGTGCAGTGGATATCGGCTCGGAAAGAGAAATCGGTGAGCCAAGTTCGAATTCCAGTTGAATACCTTGCATTCACTTAAGCACTGGTACTCGTGGGAAGGTATTAATCCGTCCTTTCCCCCAGTTATGCGTTGAATAACAAGGGTAGGACTTGGAGACCCTGCCCTTAAAAAACTAATCACAATGAATCTTGCACTGCAAGAAAAAAATTGAAAGCAATTCAACTTTATCCGAAAAAAAAATATTTATTTGACCTTAAATGATCTCATAAAGATTGATAGGTCGTTAAACATTGAACAAACAAACTTGATATCGACTGCACTACAACGCACATCCTTACACATTGTTGACCTTACCCATCTTAATGATATTGGGAGGTGTGACCAATCCTCTAAAATAAGACCAAAGAAAGCCTGTCATTGTTTCAGGAGGCATATAAGTGGACATTAAACTGATTTGTTTAGAGGTGTTAACAATAAATTAGAGAAGCAAAATACAGAAAAAGAGACAAGCAATTGTGTATGAAAGCTTCCTTATTTCATTTTGCTTTCTTTCCTCATCTCAGAGGTCAACTTATTCTTCTCTTGTTGTTTCTTCTTTCACACTTTTAGCTCATGGGATACTCATCCTGCTCCTTGTTTCCTGGAGCATACGGGGAAGAAGGGCTTGGAGAATCCCGATACTCACGGAATAGAGGGAATGAGACAAGTGAAAGCAGCACGTGATATTAACAGGTTTGAGCGAATGGATGGAAGAACAGGAATTGGGAGTGATAACTAAAGAAAGGTGTCAAGAGTTACAAGTTCAGAAACGGCACATAGAACATTTTATTGGCAGCTTGATTTTATTTTACCATTGAAATTACAAGATATAACCTTAAGGAATTAAGAGTCCAGAATTCTAGTTGCAAGTAGCGAATATGATTAATAAAGTCTGTGTTCCTTTCTTATTTTATGGCCGGCGAGAAAGTGAAAAGGGAGGTGATGCAATAAAGGAAATTGTACTTGATATCGACTGCACTGCAACGCACATCCTTACCCGTTGTTGACCTTATCCATCTTAATGATATTGGGAGATGGGACCAATCCTCTGAAATAAGAGCAAAGAAAGAAGGACTGTCCTTGTTTCAGGAGGCATATAAGTGGACACTAAACTGATTTATGTAGTTGTTTAGAGGTGTTAACAATAAATTAGAGAAGCAAAATACAGAAAAAGAGACAAGCAAATGTGCATTTGTAAGTGAAAGCTTTCTTCTTTCATTTTGCTTTCTTCCCTCATCTCAGGGGTCAACTTATTCTTCTCTTGTTGCTTCTTCTTTCACACTTCTAGCTCATGGAATACTCAGCCTGCTCCTTGTTTTCGTATTAACTATGCTCTTCAAAAACTTAAATGCAATGTCAATCTTCTTTATACTTCCATAATGTTCTTTTTATTGTCCGTTCCCCTCAATAAGGTTTTCTCAATCTCTGTGTCTCTCAGTAACCCCTTCAGTCTCAGCAAAATCTAGAGAAGAATCAGCAACATTAGTGGTCTTTATCAGGCATCACGACTTCAGTCACCGCCGCAAAGTTGCCTCCCTCTGCCATTTCTATAAATACTTTCATTCTAATTGTTCTTCGCTATGGTGTTTCGACTTTATGAACTTAAGTGGAGTACTAGATTGGCGATGAAATTTCGTTAATTATCAGTTGAATTGGCTAGACGTAACAGCAAGTTCTATAATAGTAGTTTCTTCTGTTGTGATTCTTGCATGTGGAACTCGCTTTCTTCTCCATGATTAATCTTCCTTCGTTTCCGCTCCTTAGTAATGTTTCTATTTTCTAATTCTTCCACCCATACGAACACCTTGTGTCTTAGTGGTTTTACTACCTTGCATGGGATAAATTCAATTTAAAAAAAAGAGATAGATTCATAGTAATATCATCTTTATGTTAGGAATTTGTTTAAGAATCTCAGTTTGCAGTATTTGTCTTCCCATATTGGGGACTATAGGATAAGATTTTATGTTTGGATATCGACCTTTGTTGGTGGGATCTGTTCTCAACTTGGCATCTATGCTGATGATATAACCATTTACTCCTGTCTTGATAGTAAGTCTGATGTGTTCATTAAATTCAAATTAGTAGTTGATCTAAAAAAAATATAATCTCCTCTCTGTTGTTTGTTCCTGCTATGCATTTAGAAATTCTAGATAAAATGCAAACTAGTATTAGCAATATTATTGGTCCAACATATCAACTTCAGTCAATTTCCTACTGTAGTAAAGTTGTTTTCTTGTGTTTTTTCTGTTAATACTTCCACGGTATTTGTTTGAGTAACTAAGCTTCATGAATTTAAGCAATATACAAGATTGGCAACAAGGCTTCATCAATTTATTGGTGAACTGGCTTAATGTAACCATAAGTTCTCTGCTAACAGTTTTTTCTTGCATTCCTTGCTTGTGGAATTCTCTTCCAGCTCCATGCTTTCCATTCAACTTTTCATTTAAAGATTTGAAGCCAATTGTTACCTGCAGTCTTTTTGGTAATTCTCTTCTTGTTTTTTCTTTTTAGTAATGTTTCTGTTTTCTATTTTTTTCTAATTCTTTCACAACCAGTAACCCCCTTGTGTCTTAGTGGCTTTACTACCTTGCATGGGATAAATTTGATTTTAAAAAAGAGATAGATTCATAGTAATACCATCTTTATGTTCGGAATTTGTTTAAGAATCTCAGTTTGCAGTATTTGTCTTCCCATATTGGGGACTATAGGATAAGATTTTATGTTTGGATGTCTACCTTTGTTGGTGGGATCTGTTCTCAACTTGGTATCTATGCTGATGATATAACCATTTACTCCTGTCTTGATAGTAAGTCTGATGTGTTCATTAAATTCAAATTAGTAGTTGATCTAAAAAAAATATTATCTCCTCTCTGTTGTTTGTTCCTGCCATACATTTAGAGATTCTAGATAAAATGCAAACTAGTATTAGCAATATTATTGGTTCAACATATCAACTTCAGTCAATTTCCTACTGTAGTAAAGTTTTTTTTTGTGCTTTCTCTATTAATATTTTCATGGTATTTGTTTGAGTAAGATTTTTACTATGGTACCTAGGCTTCATGAATTAAAGCAATATACTAGATTGGGTGGATATCGGCTCGGAACGAGAAACTGGGGAGCCGAGTTCGAATTCCAGTTGAATCCATTGTATTCACTTAGGCGCAAATACTCTTGAAAAAGGTATTAATTCGTCTCTTCCTTCCAGTTATGGGTTAAATAACAGGACAGATTGGGTTCTATAGCCTTGGTCGGCAACCAGTCTACCGCAGAAAGCAATGGCAACCTACTGCGGGATAATCTTTTGCCCAGTCAGTCATGTCCCTTTCGAGACATGATCGCCCAAGCGTGTATCACGTATGGCACTTAACTCACTGACTGACTAGATTGGGAACAAGATTTCATCAATTTATTGGTGAACTAGCAGTATAGCCCGGCGTTGCTCGAGTGTAATGAAAGCTTTAAAACTAATCCTGAAGCTCAGACTCTTTGGACGTTGGCACGAAAGACTAAAAATCAATACTTGTTTCCAGTTAAAGCGAAACCGTAGACTGAAAGAAAAATGAATTGATGTAAGTCAAATTTTGATTTCCTGGTATCGATATCAAATAAGTTTTTTCGTCATAAACTGAATTTTGAAGGCTAAATAAGTCATCTGAGTAAATAGTATCATGGTTGAGACTAAGAACTACAATTATACCTACTTTGAGCCAAATCCGAAGCAGAACTAAAATAAAAGGGCTGAAAAAAATTCAGACATACAGGCAGATAAACAGACGCACACACAAACATCTTGCCTTTTATATCGATTTTATATCGATTTTCTGCACCATTGTAAGAACTGCAACCTTGAACCTTCTGAATATCGTTTCTTATGTCTTTGTCTATGAGTATATGAAATTTGATTAAAATCGGACCACTCCTTCTATAACCCGATTTTTTCGATTATCGATTTTCGATATTTATCGGGGGTACCTCAACACAAAACCTAGCTAAGAACACTCGCAGACGCTTATAGTACAACTGTGTAAATTTTCAAGAAAATCGGTTCAGCCGTTTAGTTGTCTATAGGTAACGGACACACACACACACACAGACACACACACTGAGATAAAGTTCCATTTATAAATAAGTTTAGATTGGATTGATGTAACCATAAGTTCTCTGCTAATTTTTTTCTTGCATTCCTTGGTGGTGGAATTCTCTTCCAGCTCCATGCTTTCCATTCAACTTTTCATTTAAAGGTTTGAAGCCAATTGTTACCTGCAATCTTTTTGGTAATTCTCTTATTGTTCTTCGTTTTTAGTAATGTTTCTGTTTTCTAATTCTTTCACAACCAGTAACCCCTTGTGTTTTAGTGGCTTTACTACCTTGCGTGGGATAAATTCGATTAAAATTCACCTTCCTTTTATACGCTCTAATGTAGAAATGTTTCTTGGCGCTCATTATTTAGTAATTAGAAAATTGAATATAGAATAAGATGTGTTAGATGTAAGAACATTTGGAATTTCTACAGCTTCAGAAACTGGTGTCATCCACCTACATTATCTCACATATGAATGTCATGAATGACCCTCATTGGTAAATTTTTGATTTGTTCCCCGAAGGCCTTTACCCCGTCAAATCTTTCCAAAACATCCTTAATTCCATGCAATGCTGAACTCAAATCGATAATTATTTATTGAGGAAACCTACCATTTTTAATATTATCGACCAGAAAAAAAATCGGACTATATCTTACCCCTTATCACTGTTCTCATATCTGATTCACCGCTGAATGGCATTTACTTCCTTTGAGCAATTACTCCGCGATTTGTTTGGTTTCGGAACTCAATTTTCGCGTAGTAATTGCAAATCTGATTCACCGCTGAATGACTTGAGACGTAGGATACTTATTTCGGCCTATTTACTTCCTTTCAGCATTTACTCCGTGATTCAGTTTCCGCATAGTAACTGCAAAAAGGAAGTGAAAAGGCCGAAAAATCGGCAAGCTACGCGTGAAGTCATTCAGCAGTGAATAACATTTTTGAAGCGTTGTTACGGGGTGAGATAAACAGCGACAAAAAGTTCGATATTTTTCTGGTCGTTAAGTTGAAAATGGTAAGTTTCGTCAATAAACAATTATCGATTTGAGTTCATCATTTACATTTGCACGGAAATAAGGATGTTTTGGAAAGATTTGAAGTGGGTAAAGGCCTTCGGGGAACAAATCAAAAATTTACCAACTCATTCAAATATATCTAAACTGTCAGCAGTATTTCAAACACTTTTTCAGATCAATGATTAAAAATGTCTCCAAGTAAATAAAGACTGTAGGTCTTAGCGAGGACAAATTTATTCGAATCTCGTAAACGGACGCTACAGAATCCGAAAAGAAAACATTACCAGATGATATATGCCACATCAAATGAGGACTTTCAATAACGGCATCAATTAAAGTAGAGAGCACATATAACTCGAAGATTCAATAATTACATAATCAAGATGTTGCTATTCCGGACTACTTCAAACAAAAAGTTAGGAAGGAAACCTTCATCAATACTGGAAAGAGTGATAACGGTTAGCGGGCTTAATAAATTCAATCTCCTTAGAATAGAAATATTCTATTAATTTCAAATGACATTTGCAGTAGCTGCTCGGTTAATAAATATTTATTTTTCTTTATCAGGAAACAACAAATATTTCCATTACCATAGATTTACTGGCAATCTTAAGGCGTACAAAACTTGTCTTGACTCTAACTTGTCCATCATGTTTATAAACAATAATATAGACAGGTTCTTTTAGATTTCAATATCTACCAAACGAGTTCAATATTTTCCCAGATTTTTTAGTTATTGTCCAACAATCCACGCCGTAGAACAATATTGGTAGAATGAAGGAATCAAATAGTTGCAATTTTAACTTCAATAATGTGGCTAGAGATTTTCATGAGTTCTTCAGTTGCCAGAGACTTACGGCCACTTCACTTTCCCGTACGATCATCGAAGTTAAGCAACATCAAGTCTGATCAGTATTTAGATGGGTTACTGATTGGGAATATCAGGTGTTATAAACTTAAGTGTACGGTTGCTGTAATAAATAATGCCACGAAATTGTTAACTCAATCAGTTAAGTTACGGGATACACGCTTGGATGATCATGTCTCGAAAGAGACATGACTGACTGGGTAGAAGATTATTCCACATTAGGTTGCCATTGCTTTCTGCGGTAGACTGGTTGCCAGCCAAGGCTATATTATCCAATCTGTTCTGTTATTTAACCCATAACTGGAAGGAAGAGACGGATTAATATCTTTCCTAATGGTATTTGCGCGTAAGTGAATGCAATGAATTCAACTGGAATTCGAACTCGGTTCCCCGATTTCTCGTTTCGAGCCGATAT
This sequence comes from Ascarosepion bandense, assembly GCA_037127315.1. NCBI lineage: Eukaryota > Metazoa > Mollusca > Cephalopoda > Sepiida > Sepiidae > Ascarosepion > Ascarosepion bandense. Next base: position 2,278,128 of record JBBBDQ010000690.1, on the reverse strand, counting down.
CCACTGCACCACCACGCACATTCTTTAACTCGGAGAGCCTAATTCCTCTTCTAGTTGGGAAAGATATAAATCCGCCTCATTTCTCCATCAATGTGTTAATTAGCAAAACTTGTAACACTAAAGCGTGTCTCAAAAACAAAGCTCCATACAAAATAGTTTAATTTCAGCATTAAATAACCCATAGAGATTGATATGCCGGTTAAATTAAAAACATCAGAAGTCAATACCTGTCCAATGCTCGCTCCTTTTCTAAATTGTTGTGGGGTAGATAGATCTATCTATCGCCCGGTTCACACTCCACCCACGTCTATAGAACAGGTTAAGAGGCTCATCCCTTGTTCACTGTTTAGGATGTGGTTTCCGGTTTTCTCTTTTCCAATCTTTTCATTATCACATAGCCCCTGCACATCAGTGGCGTTACCGCCTTGCTCGGGGTGATACGATTAAAAAAAAAAAAAAGAACTGTTTCTGAAGTCAGGATATTTAATGCTTCTACTTCTTCGAGTGTCTCTCTATGGAGCAGTTTGATAAAAGTTATTTGGTATTAAAAACCGATCACAACAGAAAGTAAAGCACCCTGTGAACGGTCAAACAACAATGATAAAAATACCTTTATGCCCGACAATCTCTAGCGGTCCATTGACGCTGCCTTGGGCACCTCGAGGTGGTGTAATAGTTAGCCAGTTTGTCTCGCAAGTATTATTAGAATTAAGCAGTGAGTTCGATTCTCACTGGGTGTCCCATACTTTTGGCCTTGTGCCAGATATAAGATGCGCTTAGAAAATTACCATATGGGCACCCCCACGTGGTGTAATGGTTACCAAGCTTGTCTCGCTAGAACATGTTACAACTGAGCAGTGAGTTCGATCTTCACTGGGTGCCCCATACTTTCGGCCTTGTATCATATTTAAGCGACGCTTAGGGCACTTCGAGATGGTGTAATTGTTAGCAAGCCTATCTCAATAGAATCATTACAATTGAGTAGTGAGTGCGATCTTCACTGGGTGCCCCATACTTTCGGCCTTGTATCATATTTAAGCAACGCTTAGGGCACTTCGAGATGGTGTAATTGTTAGCAAGCTTATCTCGCTAGAATCATTACAATTGAGTAGTGCGTGCCATCTTCACTGGGTGCCAAATACTTTCGCCCTGGTATCAAATTTAAGCAAATCTTAGGGCACTTCGAGATGGTGTAATTGTTAGCAAGCTTATCTCAATAGAATCATTACAATTGAGTAGTGAGAGCGATCTTCACTGGGTGCCCCATACTTTCGGCCTTGTATCATATTTAAGCAACGCTTAGGGGCACTTCGAGATGGTGTAATTGTTAGCAAGCTTATCTCGCTAGAATCATTACAATTGAGTACTGAGTGCCATCTTCACTGGGTGCCCAATACTTTCGGCCTTGTATCATATTTAAGCAACGCTTAGGGCACTTCGAGATGGTGTAATTGTTAGCAAGCTTATCTCGCTAGAATCATTACAATTGAGTACTGAGTGCGATCTTCACTGGGTGCCCAATACTTTCGGCCTTGTATCATATTTAAGCAACGCTTAGGGCACTTCGAGATGGTGTAATTGTTAGCAACCTTATCTCGCTAGAGTCATAACAATTGAGTAGTGAGTGCAATCTTCACTGGGTGCCCCATACTTTCGGCCTTGTATCATATTTAAGCAACGCTTAGGGCACTTCGAGATGGTGTAATTGTTAGCAAGCTTATCACAATAGAATCATTACAATTGAGTAGTGAGTGCGATCTTCACTGGGTGCCCCATACTTTCGGCCTTGTATCATATTTAAGCAACGCTTAGGGCACTTCGAGATGGTGTAATTGTTAGCAAGCTTATCTCAATAGAATCATTACAATTGAGTAGTGAGTGCGATCTTCACTGGGTGCCCCATACTTTCGGCCTTGTATCATATTTAAGCAACGCTTAGGGCACTTCGAGATGGTGTAATTGTTAGCAAGCTTATCTCAATAGAATCATTACAATTGAGTAGTGAGAGCGATCTTCACTGGGTGCCCCATACTTTCGGCCTTGTATCATATTTAAGCAACGCTTAGGGCACTTCGAGATGGTGTAATTGTTAGCAAGCTTATCTCGCTAGAATCATTACAATTGAGTACTGAGTGCCATCTTCACTGGGTGCCCAATACTTTCGGCCTTGTATCATATTTAAGCAACGCTTAGGGCACTTCGAGATGGTGTAATTGTTAGCAACCTTATCTCGCTAGAGTCATAACAATTGAGTAGTGAGTGCAATCTTCACTGGGTGCCCCATACTTTCGGCCTTGTATCATATTTAAGCAACGCTTAGGGCACTTCGAGATGGTGTAATTGTTAGCAAGCTTATCACAATAGAATCATTACAATTGAGTAGTGAGTGCGATCTTCACTGGGTGCCCCATACTTTCGGCCTTGTATCATATTTAAGCAACGCTTAGGGCACTTCGAGATGGTGTAATTGTTAGCAAGCTTATCTCAATAGAATCATTACAATTGAGTAGTGAGTGCGATCTTCACTGGGTGCCCCATACTTTCGGCCTTGTATCATATTTAAGCAACGCTTAGGGCACTTCGAGATGGTGTAATTGTTAGCAAGCTTATCTCGCTAGAATCATTACAATTGAAAAGTGAGTGCGATCTTCACTGGGTGTCCCATACTTTCGGCCTTGTGCTACATCTAAGCTACGTTTAGAAAATCACCATTAACGCTGCGTGAAAGAGAAGACAAATAACACCGGTCATTTTTTTTCCGACCCAAATGTTCATATTTGCTCTTCTTCCCCACTTGAGAGAGATGTGACACAAGGTCATTTTTTTTTTACATGTGGGGAACATGAGCGCGTACGCCCAGGTCATGGTCAAAACATGACCTATCCACTGCGGTGGATAAGTTCAAAACAGGTCTAAACTGGTCTTATTCTGTCTTAATTGGTCATTTGGCCTCCCAGCCAGAAATGTTGTTCGGGAACTGGCACATTATTTATGCGCTATTTTACACGCTGAATTTGAACATCAAGCCCAGTTTGCTCCATCACGTTTTCTCAGTACGTATAACTTTTATTTTACTGAAAATGTCGGTTGGTGTATTTTTTTTCTCTCTAATTTTATTTCGTTTGGATTTTATTTAAGTGTATTCATTTTTAAAAGAGTTTATGTTTATTTTGGCTTACTATACCCCAAGTCACACTCCCCTCTTTAAAACAGAAGTAGAATTTTAAAACTTTTTTCCTGCTTAAGATTGTGTTCCTGGATCCTTCTAAAGTCTACTTTAACTTTATAATTTTAACATCTCTACCTCTGGAATTTTATTCACTAATTAAATCTTGACTTCTTTAATCTAGAATTAGCTATCTTTGTTGATATCATTCCCTTTCTTACACTAATACAACTCCAAACATTAACTCCCTATCTTGAGTGGACTTTAGTCCTTGTATTAGATGAACATTAGTAAAATAATATATATATTATATATAATATAATTCTTTAAGATACTGATTAAAGGTAACAAACAAGCCTGTACCATGATTTACTCTGTATCAAGTAGAACATGGCGTAAACAGGAGGGCATTGCGAGGAATGTGATTCGTAAAAATAAAAAAATCAGGGATACTAAAATCAAGCAGGTACAAAAATTGAAATTCCTGGAAAGTGTTCAAACAGAAGACAGAAGGTGCGACACAGAGATCCGAAGGCGAATTGGCATGGCGAAGGAAGCATTCCAGAAGTTGAGTAAAGTATTAAGAAACAGGACAATTTCGTTACAAACAAAGAAGAGAGTACTGGATTGCTATGGGATGTCAGTTCTTTAATATGGCAGTGAACGCTGGACAATATCATCAAAGATGAAGGAAAACTTAAAGCAGCTGAAATGTGGTTCTACAGAAGGATGCTGCGAATATCATGGATCGAGCATGTGAGCAATGATGTGGTCTTAGAAATGGTGGAAACGAAAAGGAAATTAATACTGAGCATCAGGAAGAGACAACTGAAGTTACTGGGACATGCAATGAGGAAGGAGGGCTTGGAGAATCTGATACTAACAGGCCAGATAGAGGGGAAAAGAGACTGGGGAAAGCAACGGATAACATATCTGGAGGACCTAATCAGGTGGATGACTGAACGAAGATTGCATGGTGTAACAGGAGAAGGCGTGCTAAGAGCCACCAGGGATAGGGAGACGTGGAAAGCCATGATCGCCTACGTTCTGAAGGGACAGGGCACATAGAAGAAGAATATATATAGCAACTGTTTATAATAAATTGTAATATGGATATAAAATGGGGGATCAATTCTATATTTTAATCAATATATAAACTGATCTCTCATTTTGTGGCCATGCTAGTTTAGTCTAGTTTATATTCTAGACTAGCAGCATAGCCCGGCGTTGCTCGAGTGTAATGAAAGCTTTAAAACTAATCCATGGTCCTGGAGCTCAGACTCTTTGGACGTTGGCACGAAAGACTAAAAAGCAATAGTTGTTTTCAGTTAAAGCGAAACCGTAGACTGAAAGAAAAATGAATGGATGTAAGTCAAATTTTGATCTCCTGGTATTGATATCAAACAAGTTTTTTTCGTCGTAAACTGAATTTTGAAGGCTAAATAAGTCCTCTGAGTAAATGGTTTCATGGCTGAGATTAAGAACTACAATTATAGCTACTTAGAGCCAATCCCGAAGCAAAAACTAAAATAAAATGGCTGAAAAAAATAGACATACAGGCAGATAAACAGACACACAAACAAACATCTTGCCTTCTATAACCCGATTTTTTCGATTATCGATTTTCGATATTTATCGGGGGTACCTCGACACAAAACCAAGCTAAGAACACTCGCAGACGCTTATAGTACAACTGTGTAAATTTTCAAGAAAATCGGTTCAACCATTTCGGAGTCTATAAGTAACGGACAAACACACACACACACAGACAATGTTCCATTTATAAATAAGCTTAGATTGAGATTTACATTTATGGGCTTGAGCTAGTGGATGGCAGAGCTGGGTTTGGGTGGTGTAACAGGAGAAAGCGTGCCAAAAGCCACCAGGAATAAGGAAATGTGGAAAGTTAGGATCGCCTACGTCCTGAAGGGACAGGGCACATAGAAGAAGAAGAAGACGCTCCCAAAATTTAGATTTAAAACACCTGGGGAAAAGTGCGTATTCGGCACGAATACACAAAAATAATGGCATTTTACAGAAGATTCTTGGAAAGTTAAGAAACACTTAACGATGTGGACCAAATACAAAGATCTTACGTCTTTTTTTAAAGATTGAAAAATTTTCATTTAGTTAAGCAATTTACAAGATAAAATTCGTTCGGATACTAATAGGCATATATTGTATTACAAAAATAATAGACTTACTTATAGCTGATTAAGTTAATTGATAAAACCGGGAAAGGAAGATAGATTGCATTATTACTCAGACACTTAAATTACCTTCAGATGCTACTGGCGTAAGTTTTGCAAATACAGCAAGGTTGCTTCTAGTACATTTGCTTGCTTCGCTGAAGCATATAGACGGTAAAATTAATGGAAAAGCCACTGTGGTGATACTATTACTCCAATCATAGATATTTACTCATCTTAGATGAAGTTAAAGCTCTAAATTGTCTCAAATACAGGTAAGTAGATTGTATTTCGCCAACCAGACATATTAACTTAACGGGGGAGCTTAGCCGACTAAATTGAATAAAATCCAGTTAGGTACCTTGTACTATAGCAAACACATATAATTATTTATACTAAATGTATAATATTATCAACTTATGTGAAATGATGGAAACTAAATTATATTTCTTCAATCGATCATATTTATTTAAAAGACTAATTTGTGTGAAATACAGGTAGGTAAGGAAAAGACAGTTAGAGTTCCTGGGACATGTAATAAGGAAGGATGGCTTGGAGAATCTGATACTCACAGGTCAGATAGAGAGAAAGAGGGACAGGGGAAAGGAGCGGGTGATATACTTGACGCGTTTGAGCGAGTGGATGGTGAAGCAAGGATTGGGTGGGATAACAGGTGAAAATCTCTCTTATATATGGGTTTCTCTTATGTCCTGGTTATACTGTACAAGGATTTGGATTACAAAAATGGCATAGAATAACAAATGTGTGTATTACATAGTTCGACATATCTATTATTTTACTATTTCGTACAGGGAACTGATATCTCTTTGGCTGAGAGTGGACCCTTGTAATGTCATCGACACCAAAAGAAATTGTATACGTAGTGGAAGCTTAATTTACCGGCCGTTTTCCTTACCATAAGCGATATATAAACCAGAGGTGCGTTCTTCAAAATAGATTTTATCACATTTTCTTTACCATAAGCGACATATAAACCAGAGGTGCGTTCTTCAAAATAGATTTTATCATTTTTTCTTTACCATAAGCGACATGTAAACCAGAGGTGCGTTCTTCAAAATAGATTCTATCATTTTTTCTTTACCATAAGCGATATATAAACCAGAGGTGCGTTCTTCAAAATAGATTTTATCATATTTTTCTTTACCTTAAGCGACATGTAAACCAGAGGTGCGTTCTTCAAAATAGATTTTATCATTTTTTCTTTACCATAAGCGACATGTAAACCGGTGCGTTCTTCAAAATAGATTCTATCATTTTCTTTACCATAAGCGATATATAAACCAGAGGTGCGTTCTTCAAAATAGATTTTATCATTTTTTTCTTTACCATAAGCGACATTATAAACTAGAGGTACGTTCTTCAAAATAGATTTTATCATTTTCTTTACCATAAGCGACTTGTATAAACCAGAGGTGCGTTCTTCAAAATAGATTCTATCATTTTCTTTACCATAAGCGATATATAAACCAGTGCGTTCTTCAAAATAGATTTTATCATTTTCTTTTCATAAGCGACATTATAAACTAGAATTGCGTTCTTCAAAATAGATTTTATCATTTTCTTTACCATAAGCGACATGTAAACCAGAGGTGCGTTCTTCAAAATAGATTCTATCATTTTTTCTTTACCATAAGCGATATATAAACCAGGGTCGTTCTTCAAAATAGATTCTATCATTTTCTTTACCGTAAGCGATATATAAACCAGAGGTGCGTTCTTCAAAATAGATTTTATCATTTTTTCTTTACCATAAGCGACATTATAAACTAGGGTGGATTCTTCCCAAAATAGATTTATCATTTATAGCCTTTTCCATAAACGACATTATAAACTAGAGGTGCGTTCTTCAAAATAGATTTTATCATATTTTCTTTACCATAAGCGACATATAAACCAGAGGAGTGCGTTCTTCAAAATAGATTTTATCATACTTTCTTTACCATAAGCGACATATAAACCAGAGGTGCGTTCTTCAAAATAGATTTATCATATTTTTCTTTACCATAAGCGACATATAAACCAGAGGTGCGTTCTTCAAAATAGATTTATCATTTTCTTTACATAAGCGACATATAAACCAGTGCGTTCTTCAAATAGATTTTATCATATTTTCTTTACCATAAGCGACATATAAACCAGAGGTGCGTTCTTCAAAATAGATTTTATCATTTTTTCTTTACCGCCAAATATATAAACCAGAGGTGCGTTCTTCAAAATAGATTTTTTTATCATTTTTTCTTTACCATAAGCGACATATAAACCAGAAGTGCGTTCTTCAAAACAGATTTTATCATTTTCACTACCATAAGCGACATATAAACCAGAAGTTACGTTCTTCAAAATAGATTTTATCATTTTCTTTACCATAAGCGACATATAAACCAGAGGTGCGTTTCTTCAAAATAGATTTTATCATTTTTTTCTTTACCATAAGCGACATATAAACCAGAGGTGCGTTCTTCAAAATAGATTTTATCATACTTTCTTTACACTTAAGCGACATATAAACCAGAGTTACGTTCTTCAAAATAGATTTTATCATTTTCTTTACCATAAGCGATATATAAACCAGAGGTGCGTTCTTCAAAATAGATTTTATCATTTTTTTCTTTACCATAAGCGACATATAAACCAGAGGTGCGTTCTTCAAAGCGATTTTATCATTTTTTTCTTTACCATAAGCGATATATAAACCAGAGGTGCGTTCTTCAAAATAGATTTTATCATTTTTTCTTTACCATAAGCGATATATAAACCAGAGCGTTCTTCAAAATGAATTTTATCATATTTTCTTTACCATAACCGACATATAAATCAGAGTTGCGTCCCTTTGATCTTTTCCTTTATTAATGGTATGAGCGTCAACGCGTGGGAATAATAAACATTTACCAACTTTTTGAAATAGCTAAATGCAGAACCAAAGAAAACTATTTTTCTGAAAACCCACAGTAAGTGAGTAAAACAATTTTAATATATATGTAGCTGGCCACTCGTATCCAAGGATGACTCCCTTCTGGGATGGCTAGCGAATCCCTGTTGAAAACTCTTGGGTACATTTGCCTCCTCGAGACCGACAACATCAAGAAGTCACCTTCCTGACTAATCGACCATGGGGAGATCCAAACACTGACTCCATAGTCAGAAAGCGGATGTTCTACCAACTCGCTCACAATTTTAATAATTCTCTATAAACATACGTTTATTATAAATATTGTATATACATATATATATATATATAGGCATTTTGTTTTGTTTTTTTATTCTCTCTCTCTCTCTCTCTCTCTCTCTCTCTCTATATATATATATATATATATATATATATATATATATATAGCATGTACCGGGTGTATAATAATTATGAGACACATTTTAAATGCCAGCATCTTGGATTATGAAAATAACATAGTGTACCATGTATAATTATTACATAATTGATATACGTATTATCTAAGATTTAAATCTTATATCTCTGACATGGTTATCACGACAAAAACAAAATGCACGAGCATGCACACTCATTTTAAACACAGTTGGACATACTATAATATAAACAACATATATATGCTCTTAAAATACAAACATGGATGACATAATATTATTCTTTACTAAAAGTTGGTCTGTAAAAAATGTCAATAAAACCAACTTTCCTACAAACTGAATAGCAGAATAGAAGACATAACGAAACCAGTCACTGTATAAAACCTTTTTTAAAAAGCCCGTCAATTAAACTTGATCTCCTACAAAGAAGACATTTCATCCAAATCTATTCTAAAAAAATCTTGTCGACATTAAATAATCCACTGAGATTTATATGCTGTAAAAAATAGACCCTAAAGTAAACCTTATATTCACACTGTCAGTATCAATCTGTGTTTGTAACCCACTGAGATTTATATGCTGTAAAAAATAAACCCTAAACTAAACCTTATATTCACACTGTCAGTATCAATCTGTGTTTGTAACCCACTGAGATTTATATGCTGTAAAAAATGAACCCTAAACTAAACCTTATATTCACACTGTCAGTATCTATCTGTCTTTGTAACACAGTGAGATTTATATGCTGTAAAAAATAAACCCTAAACTAAACCTTATATTCACACTGTCAGTATCTATCTGTGTTTGTAACCCAGTGAGATTTATATGCTGTAAAAAATAAACCCTAAACTAAACCTTATATTCACACTGTCAGTATCTATGTGTGTTTGTAACCCAGTGAGATTTATATGCTGTAAAAAATAAACCCTAAACTAAACCTTATATTCACACTGTCAGTATCTATCTGTGTTTGTAACCCACTGAGATTTATATGCTGTAAAAAATAAACCCTAAACTAAACCTTATATTCACACTGTCAGTATCTATGTGTGTTTGTAACCCAGTGAGATTTATATGCTGTAAAAAATAAACCCTAAACTAAACCTTATATTCACACTGTCAGTATCTATGTGTGTTTGTAACCCACTGAGATTTATATGCTGTAACAAATAAACCCTAAACTAAACCTTATATTCACACTGTCAGTATCTATCTGTGTTAGTAACCCACTGAGATTTATATGCTGTAAAAAATAAACCCTAAACTAAACCTTATATTCACTCTGTCAGTATCTATCTGTGTTTGTAACCCAGTGAGATTTATATGCTGTAAAAAATAAACCCTAAACTAAACCTTATATTCACACTGTCAGTATCTATCTGTGTTTGTAACCCACTGAGATTTATATGCTGTAAAAAATAAACACTAAACTAAACCTTATATTCACACTGTCAGTATCTATCTGTGTTTGTAACCCACTGAGATTTATATGCTGTAAAAAATAAACCCTAAACTAAACCTTATATTCACACTGTCAGTATCTATGTGTGTTTGTAACCCAGTGAGATTTATATGCTGTAAAAAATAAACCCTAAACTAAACCTTATATTCACACTGTCAGTATCTATGTGTGTTTGTAACCCACTGAGATTTATATGCTGTAAAAAATAAGCCCTAAACTAAACCTTATATTCACACTGTCAGTATCTATGTGTGTTTGTAACCCACTGAGATTTATATGCTGTAAAAAATAAGCCCTAAACTAAACCTTATATTCACACTGTCAGTATCTATGTGTGTTTGTAACCCACTGAGATTTATATGCTGTAAAAAATAAACCCTAAACTAAACCTTATATTCACACTGTCAGTATCTATGTGTGTTTGTAACCCACTGAGATTTATATGCTGTAAAAAATAAACCCTAAACTATACCTTATATTCACACTGTCAGTATCTATCTGTGTTTGTAACCCACTAAGATTTATATGCTGTAAAAAATAAACCCTAAACTAAACCTTATATTCACACTGTCAGTATCTATGTGTGTTTGTAACCCACTGAGATTTATATGCTGTAAAAAATAAACCCTAAACTAAACATTTTATTCACACTCTCAGTATCTATGTGTGTTTGTAACCCACTGAGATTTATATGCTGTAAAAAATAAACCCTAAACTAAACCTTATATTCACACTGTCAGTATCTATGTGTGTTTGTAACCCACTGAGATTTATATGCTGTAAAAAATAAACCCTAAACTAAACTTTATATTCACACTGTCAGTATCTATGTGTGTTTGTAACCCACTGAGATTTATATGCTGTAAAAAATAAACCCTAAACTAAACCTTATATTCACACTGTCAGTATCTATGTGTGTTTGTAACCCACTGAGATTTATATGCTGTAAAAAATAAACCCTAAACTAAACCTTATATTCACACTGTCAGTATCTATGTGTGTTTGTAACCCACTGAGATTTATATGCTGTAAAAAATAAACCCTAAACTAAACCTTATATTCACACTGTCAGTATCTATGTGTGTTTGTAACCCACTGAGATTTATATGCTGTAAAAAATAAACCCTAAACTAAACTTTATATTCACACTGTCAGTAACTATGTGTGTTTGTAACCCACTGAGATTTATATGCTGTAAAAAATAAACCCTAAACTAAACCTTATATTCACACTGTCAGTATCTATCTGTGTTTGTAACCCAGTGAGATTTATATGCTGTAAAAAATAAACCCTAAACTAAACCTTATATTCACACTGTCAGTATCTATCTGTGTTTGTAACCCAGTGAGATTTATATGCTGTAAAAAATAAACCCTAAACTAAACCTTATATTCACACTGTCAGTATCTATCTGTGTTTGTAACCCAGTGAGATTTATATGCTGTAAAAAATAAACCCTAAACTAAACCTTATATTCACACTGTCAGTATCTATGTGTGTTTGTAACCCACTGAGATTTATATGCTGTAAAAAATAAACCCTAAACTAAACCTTATATTCACACTGTCAGTATCTATCTGTGTTTGTAACCCAGTGAGATTTATATGCTGTAAAAAATAAACCCTAAACTAAACCTTATATTCACACTGTCAGTATCTATGTGTGTTTGTAACCCACTGAGATTTATATGCTGTAAAAAATAAACCCTAAACTAAACCTTATATTCACACTGTCAGTATCTCTCTGTGTTTGTAACCCAGTGAGATTTATATGCTGTAAAAAATAAACCCTAAACTAAACCTTATATTCACACTGTCAGTATCTATGTGTGTTTGTAACCCACTGAGATTTATATGCTGTAAAAAATAAACCCTAAACTAAACCTTATATTCACACTGTCAGTATCTATCTGTGTTTGTAACCCAGTGAGATTTATATGCTGTAAAAAATAAACCCTAACCTAAACCTTATATTCAAACTGTCAGTATCTATCTGTGTTTGTAACCCAGTGAGATTTATATGCTGTAAAAAATAAACCCTAAACTAAACCTTATATTCACACTGTCAGTATCTATCTGTGTTTGTAACCCAGTGAGATTTATATGCTGTAAAAAATAAACCCTAAACTAAACCTTATATTCACACTCTCAGTATCTATGTGTGTTTGTAACCCACTGAGATTTATATGCTGTAAAAAATAAACCCTAAACTAAACCTTATATTCACACTGTCAGTATCTATGTGTGTTTGTAACCCACTGAGATTTATATGCTGTAAAAAATAAACACTAAAGTAAACCTTATATTCACACTGTCAGTATCTATGTGTGTTTGTAACCCACTGAGATTTATATGCTGTAAAAACTAAACCCTAAACTAAACCTTATATTCACACTGTCAGTATCTATGTGTGTTTGTAACCCACTGAGATTTATATGCTGTAAAATATAAACCCTAAATACTAAACCTTATATTCACACTGTCAGTATCTATGTGTGTTTGTAACCCACTGAGATTTATATGCTGTAAAAAATAAACCCTAAACTAAACCTTATATTCACACTGTCAGTATCTATGTGTGTTTGTAACCCACTGAGATTTATATGCTGTAAAAAATAAACCCTAAACTAAACCTTATATTCACACTGTCAGTATCTATGTGTGTTTGTAACCCACTGAGATTTATATGCTGTAAAAAATAAACCCTAAACTAAACCTTATATTCACACTGTCAGTATCTATGTGTGTTTGTAACCCACTGAGATTTATATGCTGTAAAAAATAAACCCTAAACTAAACCTTATATTCACACTGTCAGTATCTATGTGTGTTTGTAACCCACTGAGATTTATATGCTGTAAAAAATAAACCCTAAACTAAACCTTATATTCACACTGTCAGTATCTATGTGTGTTTGTAACCCACTGAGATTTATATGCTGTAAAAAATAAACCCTAAACTAAACCTTATATTCACACTGTCAGTATCTATCTGTGTTTGTAACCCACTGAGATTTCTATGCTGTAAAAAATAAACCCTAAACTAAACCTTATATTCACACTGTCAGTATCTATGTGTGTTTGTAACCCACTGAGATTTATATGCTGTAACAAATAAACCCTAAACTAAACCATATATTCACACTGTCAGTATCTATCTGTGTTTGTAACCCACTGAGATTTATATGCTGTAAAAAATAAACCCTAAACTAAACCTTATATTCACACTGTCAGTATCTATCTGTGTTTGTAACCCAGTGAGATTTATATGCTGTAAAAAATAAACCCTAAACTAAACCTTATATTCACACTGTCAGTATCTATGTGTGTTTGTAACCCAGTGAGATATATATGCTGTAAAAAATAAACCCTAAACAAAACCTTATATTCACACTGTCAGTATCTATGTGTGTTTGTAACCCACTGAGATTTATATGCTGTAAAAAATAAACCCTAAACTAAACCTTATATTCACACTGTCAGTATCTATGTGTGTTTGTAACCCAGTGAGATTTATATGCTGTAAAAAATAAACCCTAAACTAAACCTTATATTCACACTGTCAGTATCTATGTGTGTTTGTAACCCACTGAGATTTATATGCTGTAAAAAATAAACCCTAAACTAAACCTTATATTCACACTGTCAGTATCTATGTGTGTTTGTAACCCACTGAGATTTATATGCTGTAAAAAATAAACCCTAAACTAAACCTTATATTCACACTGTCAGTATCTATGTGTGTTTGTAACCCACTGAGATTTATATGCTGTAAAAAATAAACCCTAAACTAAACCTTATATTCACACTGTAAGTATCTATCTGTGTTTGTAACCCACTGAGATTTATATGCTGTAAAAAATAAACCCTAAACTATACCTTATATTCACACTGTCAGTATCTATGTGTCTTTGTAACCCAGTGAGATTTATATGCTGTAAAAAATAAACCCTAAACTAAACCTTATATTCACACTGTCAGTATCTATGTGTGTTTGTAACCCACTGAGATTTATATGCTGTAAAAAATAAACCCTAAACTAAACCTTATATTCACACTGTCAGTATCTATGTGTGTTTGTAACCCACTGAGATTTATATGCTGTAAAAAATAAACCCTAAACTAAACCTTATATTCACACTGTCAGTATCTATGTGTGTTTGTAACCCACTGAGATTTATATGCTGTAAAAAATAAACCCTAAACGATACCTTATATTCACACTGTCAGTATCTATCTTTGTTTGTAACCCACTGAGATTTATATGCTGTAAAAAATAAACCCTAAACTATACCTTATATTCACACTGTCAGTATCTATGTGTGTTTGTAACCCACTGAGATTTATATGCTGTAAAAAATAAACCCTAAACTATACCTTATATTCACACTGTCAGTATCTATCTGTGTTTGTAACGCACTGAGATTTATATGCTGTAAAAAATAAACCCTAAACTAAACCTTATATTCACACTGTCAGTATCTATGTGTGTTTGTAACCCACTGAGATTTATATGCTGTAAAAAATAAACCCTAAACTATACCTTATATTCACACTGTCAGTATCTATCTGTGTTTTAACCCAGTGAGATTTATATGCTGTAAAAAATAAACCCTAAAGTAAACCTTATATTCACACTGTCAGTATCTATCTGTGTTTGTAACCCACTGAGATTTATATGCTGTAAAAAATAAACCCTAAACTAAACCTTATATTCACACTGTCAGTATCTATCTGTGTTTGTAACCCAGTGAGATTTATATGCTGTAAAAAATAAACCCTAAACTAAACCTTATATTCACACTGTCAGTATCTATCTGTGTTTGTAACCCAGTGAGATTTATATGCTGTAAAAAATAAACCCTAAACTAAACCTTATATTCACACTGAAAGTATCTATGTGTGTTTGTAACCCACTGAGATTTATATGCTGTAAAAAATAAACCCTAAACTAAACCTTATATTCACACTGTCAGTATCTATGTGTGTTTGTAACCCACTGAGATTTATATGCTGTAAAAAATAAACCCTAAACTAAACCTTATATTCACACTGTCACTATCTGTGTGTGTTTGTAACCCACTGAGATTTATATGCTGTAAAATATAAACCCTAAACTAAACCTTATATTCACACTGTCAGTATCTATCTCTGTTTGTAACCCAGTGAGATTTATATGCTGTAAAAAATAAACCCTAAACTAAACCTTATATTCACACTGTCAGTATCTATCTGTGTTTGTAACCCAGTGAGATTTATATGCTGTAAAAAATAAACCCTAAACTAAAACTTATATTCACACTGTCAGTATCTATGTGTGTTTGTAACCCACTGAGATTTATATGCTGTAAAAAATAAACCCTAAACTAAACCTTATATTCACACTGTCAGTATCTATCTGTGTTTGTAACCCAGTGAGATTTATATGCTGTAAAAAATAAACCCTAAACTAAACCTTATATTCACACTGTCAGTATCTATGTGTGTTTGTAACCCACTGAGATTTATATGCTGTAAAAAATAAACCCTAAACTAAACCTTATATTCACACTGTCAGTATCTATCTGTGTTTGTAACCCAGTGAGATTTATATGCTGTAAAAAATAAACCCTAAACTAAACCTTATATTCACACTGTCAGTGTCTATGTGTGTTTGTAACCCAGTGAGATTTATATGCTGTAAAAAATAAACCCTAAACTATACCTTATATTCACACTGTCAGTATCTATGTGTGTTTGTACCCCACTGAGATTTATATGCTGTAAAAAATAAACCCTAAACTAAAACTTATATTCACACTGTCAGTATCTATCTGTGTTTGTAACCCACTGAGATTTATATGCTGTAAAAAATAAACCCTAAACTATAACTTATATTCACACTGTCAGTATCTATCTTTGTTTGTAACCCACTGAGATTTATATGCTGTAAATATAAACCCTAAACTATACCTTATATTCACACTGTCAGTATCTATGTGTGTTTGTAACCCACTGAGATTTATATGCTGTAAAAAATAAACCCTAAACTAAACCTTATATTCACACTGTCAGTATCTATCTCTGTTTGTAACCCACTGAGATTTATATGCTGTAAAAAATAAACCCTAAACTATACCTTATATTCACACTGTCAGTATCTATCTGTGTTTGTAACCCACTGACATTTATATGCTGTAAAAAATAAACCCTAAACTAAACCTTATATTAACACTGTCAGTATCTATGTGTGTTTGTAACCCACTGAGATTTATATGCTGTAAAAAATAAACCCTAAAATATACCTTATATTCACACTGTCAGTATCTATATGTGTTTTAACCCAGTGAGATTTATATGCTGTAAAAAATAAACCCTAAACTAAACCTTATATTCACACTGTCAGTATCTATCTGTGTATGTAACCCAGTGAGATTTATATGCTGTAAAAAATAAACCCTAAACTAAACCTTATATTCACACTGTCAGTATCTATCTGTGTTTGTAACCCAGTGAGATTTATATGCTGTAAAAAATAAACCCTAAACTAAACCTTATATTCACACTGTCATTATCTATCTGTGTTTCTAACCCAGTGAGATTTATATGCTGTAAAAAATAAACCCTAAATAAACCTTATATTCACACTGTCAGTATCTATCTGTGTTTGTAACCCAGTGAGATTTATATGCTGTAAAAAATAAACCCTAAACTAAACCTTATATTCACACTGTCAGTATCTATCTGTGTTTGTAACCCAGTGAGATTTATATGCTGTAAAAAATAAACCCTAAACTAAACCTTATATTCACACTGAAAGTATCTATGTGTGTTTGTAACCCACTGAGATTTATATGCTGTAAAAAATAAGCCCTAAACTAAACCTTATATTCACACTGTCAGTATCTATGTGTGTTTGTAACCCACTGAGATTTATATGCTGTAAAAAATAAACCCTAAACTAAACCTTATATTCACACTGTCACTATCTGTGTGTGTTTGTAACCCACTGAGATTTATATGCTGTAAAATATAAACCCTAAACTAAACCTTATATTCACACTGTCAGTATCTATCTCTGTTTGTAACCCAGTGAGATTTATATGCTGTAAAAAATAAACCCTAAACTAAACCTTATATTCACACTGTCGGTAATATCTGTGTTTGTAACCCAGTGAGATTTATATGCTGTAAAAAATAAACCTAAACTAAAACTTATATTCACACTGTCAGTATCTATGTGTGTTTGTAACCCACTGAGATTTATATGCTGTAAAAAATAAACCCTAAACTAAACCTTATATTCACACTGTCAGTATCTGTCTATGTTTGTAACCCAGTGAGATTTATATGCTGTAAAAAATAAACCCTAAACTAAACCTTATATTCACACTGTCAGTATCTATGTGTGTTTGTAACCCACTGAGATTTGTAATGCTGTAAAAAATAAACCCTAAACTAAACCTTATATTCACACTGTCAGTATCTATCTGTGTTTGTAACCCAGTGAGATTTATATGCTGTAAAAAATAAACCCTAAACTAAACCTTATATTCACACTGTCAGTGTCTATGTGTGTTTGTAACCAGTGAGATTTATATGCTGTAAAAATAAACCCTAAACTATACCTTAT
Organism: Ascarosepion bandense; assembly: GCA_037127315.1. Lineage (NCBI taxonomy): Eukaryota > Metazoa > Mollusca > Cephalopoda > Sepiida > Sepiidae > Ascarosepion > Ascarosepion bandense. The sequence goes on along the minus strand of JBBBDQ010000690.1, from coordinate 2,260,362 downwards.
ATTCACACTGTCAGTATCTATGTGTGTTTGTACCCCACTGAGATTTATATGCTGTAAAAAATAAACCCTAAACTAAAACTTATATTCACACTGTCAGTATCTATCTGTGTTTGTAACCACTGAGATTTATATGCTGTAAATAAACCCTAAACTATAACTTATATTCACACTGTCAGTATCTATCTTTGTTTGTAACCCACTGAGATTTATATGCTGTAAATATAAACCCTAAACTATACCTTATATTCACACTGTCAGTATCTATGTGTGTTTGTAACCCACTGAGATTTATATGCTGTAAAAAATAAACCCTAAACTAAACCTTATATTCACACTGTCAGTATCTATCTCTGTTTGTAACCCACTGAGATTTATATGCTGTAAAAAATAAACCCTAAACTATACCTTATATTCACACTGTCAGTATCTATCTGTGTTTGTAACCCACTGACATTTATATGCTGTAAAAAATAAACCCTAAACTAAACCTTATATTAACACTGTCAGTATCTATGTGTGTTTGTAACCCACTGAGATTTATATGCTGTAAAAAATAAACCCTAAACTATACCTTATATTCACACTGTCAGTATCTATCTGTGTTTTAACCCAGTGAGATTTATATGCTGTAAAAAATAAACCCTAAACTAAACCTTATATTCACACTGTCAGTATCTATCTGTGTTTTAACCCAGTGAGATTTATATGCTGTAAAAAATAAACCCTAAACTAAACCTTATATTCACACTGTCAGTATCTATCTGTGTTTGTAACCCACTGAGATTTATATGCTGTAAAAAATAAACCCTAAACTAAACCTTATATTCACACTGTCAGTATCTATCTGTGTTTGTAACCCAGTGAGATTTATATGCTGTAAAAAATAAACCCTAAACTAAACCTTATATTCACACTGTCAGTATCTATCTGTGTTTGTAACCCAGTGAGATTTATATGCTGTAAAAAATAAACCCTAAACTAAACCTTATATTCACACTGTCAGTATCTATCTGTGTTTGTAACCCAGTGAGATTTATATGCTGTAAAAAATAAACCCTAAACTAAACCTTATATTCACACTGTCAGTATCTATCTGTGTGTGTAACCCAGTGAGATTTATATGCTGTAAAAAATAAACCCTAAACTAAACCTTATATTCACACTGTCAGTATCTATCTGTGTTTGTAACCCAGTGAGATTTATATGCTGTAAAAAATAGACCCTAAACTAAACCTTATATTCACACTGAAAGTATCTATGTGTGTTTGTAACCCACTGAGATTTATATGCTGTAAAAAATAAACCCTAAACTAAACCTCATATTCACACTGTCACTATCTGTGTGTGTTTGTAACCCACTGAGATTTATATGCTGTAAAATATAAACCCTAAACTAAACCTTATATTCACACTGTCAGTATCTATCTCTGTTTGTAACCCAGTGAGATTTATATGCTGTACAAAAAAAAAACCCTAAACTAAACCTTATATTCACACTGTCAGTATCTATCTGTGTTTGTAACCCAGTGAGATTTATATGCTGTAAAAAATAAACCCTAAACTAAACCTTATATTCACACTGTCAGTATCTATGTGTGTTTGTAACCCACTGAGATTTATATGCTGTAAAAAATAAACCCTAAACTAAACCTTATATTCACACTGTCAGTATCTATCTGTGTTTGTAACCCAGTGAGATTTATATGCTGTAAAAAATAAACCCTAAACTAAACCTTATATTCACACTGTCAGTATCTATGTGTGTTTTTAACCCACTGAGATTTATATGCTGTAAAAAATAAACCCTAAACTAAACCTTATATTCACACTGTCAGTATCTATCTGTGTTTGTAACCCAGTGAGATTTATATGCTGTAAAAAATAAACCCTAAACTAAACCTAATATTCACACTGTCAGTGTCTATGTGTGTTTGTAACCCAGTGAGATTTATATGCTGTAAAAAATAAACCCTAAACTATACCTTATATTCACACTGTCAGTATCTATGTGTGTTTGTACCCCACTGAGATTTATATGCTGTAAAAAATAAACCCTAAACTAAAACTTATATTCACACTGTCAGTATCTATCTGTGTTTGTAACCCACTGAGATTTATATGCTGTAAAAAATAAACCCTAAACTATACCTTATATTCACACTGTCAGTATCTATCTTTGTTTGTAACCCACTGAGATTTATATGCTGTAAATATAAACTCTAAACTATACCTTATATTCACACTGTCAGTATCTATGTGTGTTTGTAACCCACTGAGATTTATATGCTGTAAAAAATAAACCCTAAACTAAACCTTATATTCACACTGTCAGTATCTATCTCTGTTTGTAACCCACTGAGATTTATATGCTGTAAAAAATAAACCCTAAACTATACCTTATATTCACACTGTCAGTATCTATCTGTGTTTGTAACCCACTGACATTTATATGCTGTAAAAAATAAGCCCTAAACTAAACCTTATATTAACACTGTCAGTATCTATGCGTGTGTTTGTAACCCACTGAGAGTTATATGCTGTAAAAAATAAACCCTAAACTAAACCTTATATTCACACTGTCAGTATCTATCTGTGTATGTAACCCAGTGAGATTTATATGCTGTAAAAATAAACCCTAAACTATACCTTATATTCACACTGTCAGTATCTATGTGTGTTTGTAACCCAGTGAGATTTATATGCTGTAAAAAATAAACCCTAAACTAAACCTTATATTCACACTGTCAGTATCTATGTGTGTTTGTAACCCACTGAGATTTATATGCTGTAAAAAATAAACCCTAAACTATACCTTATATTCACACTGTCAGTATCTATCTGTGTTTTAACCCAGTGAGATTTATATGCTGTAAAAAATAAACCCTAAACTAAACCTTATATTCACACTGTCAGTATCTATCTGTGTTTATAACCCACTGAGATTTATATGCTGTAAAAAATAAACCCTAAACTACCTCATATTCACACTGTCACTATCTGTGTGTTTGTAACCCACTGAGATTTATATGCTGTAAAATATAAACCCCAACCAAACCTTATATTCACACTGTCAGTATCTATCTCTGTTTGTAACCCAGTGAGATTTATATGCTGTAAAAAATAAACCCTAAACTAAACCTTATATTCACACTGTCAGTATCTATCTGTGTTTGTAACCCAGTGAGATTTATATGCTGTTAAAAATAAACCCTAAACTAAACCTTATATTCACACTGTCAGTATCTATGTGTGTTTGTAACCCACTGAGATTTATATGCTGTAAAAAATAAACCCTAAACTAAACCTTATATTCACACTGTCTGTATCTATCTGTGTTTGTAACCCAGTGAGATTTATATGCTGTAAAAAATAAACCCTAAACTAAACCTTATATTCACACTGTCAGTGTCTATGTGTGTTTGTAACCCAGTGAGATTTATATGCTGTAAAAAATAAACCCTAAACTATACCTTATATTCACACTGTCAGTATCTATGTGTGTTTGTACCCCACTGAGATTTATATGCTGTAAAAAATAAACCCTAAACTAAAACTTATATTCACACTGTCAGTATCTATCTGTGTTTGTAACCCACTGAGATTTATATGCTGTAAAAAATAAACCCTAAACTATAACTTATATTCACACTGTCAGTATCTATCTTTGTTTTAACCCACTGAGATTTATATGCTGTAAATATAAACCCTAAACTATACCTTATATTCACACTGTCAGTATCTATGTGTGTTTGTAACCCATTGAGATAGTATATGCTGTAAAAAATAAACCCTAAACTAAACCTTATATTCACACTGTCAGTATCTATCTCTGTTTGTAACCCACTGAGATTTATATGCTGTAAAAAATAAACCCTAAACTATACCTTATATTCACACTGTCAGTATCTATCTGTGTTTGTAACCCACTGACATTTATATGTTGTAAAAAATAAACCCTAAACTAAACCTTATATTAACACTGTCAGTATCTATGTGTGTTTGTAACCCACTGAGATTTATATGCTGTAAAAAATAAACCCTAAACTATACCTTATATTCACACTGTCAGTATCTATCTGTGTTTTAACCCAGTGAGATTTATATGCTGTAAAAAATAAACCCTAAAACTAAACCTTATATTCACACTGTCAGTATCTATCTGTGTTTGTAACCCACTGAGATTTATATGCTGTAAAAAATAAACCCTAAACTAAACCTTTATATTCACACTGTCAGTATCTATCTGTGTTTGTAACCCACTGAGAGTTATATGCTGTAAAAAATAAACCCTAAACTAAACCTTATATTCACACTGTCAGTATCTATCTGTGTATGTAACCCAGTGAGATTTATATGCTGTAAAAAATAAACCCTAAACTATACCTTATATTCACACTGTCAATATCTATCTGTGTTTGTAACCCAAAGTGATTTATATGCTGTAAAAAATAAACCCTAAACTAAACCTTATATTCACAATGTCAGTATCTATGTGTGTTTGTAACCCATTGAGATTTATATACTGTAAAGAATAAACCCAAAACTATACCTTATATTCACACTGTCAGTATCTATCTGTGTTTGTAACCCACTGAGATTTATATGCTGTAAAAAAATAAACCCTAAACTAAACCTTATATTCACACTGTCAGTATCTATCTGTGTTTGTAACCCAGTGAGATTTATATGCTGTAAAAAATAAACCCTAAACTAAAGCCTTATATTCACACTGTCAGTATCTATGTGTGTTTGTAACCCACTGAGATTTATATGCTGTAAAAAATAAACCCTAAACTATACCTTATATTCACACTGTCAGTATCTATCTGTGTTTTAACCCAGTGAGATTTATATGCTGTAAAAAATAAACCCTAAACTAAACCTTATATTCACACTGTCAGTATCTATCTGTGTTTGTAACCCACTGAGATTTATATGCTGTAAAAAATAAACCCTAAACTAAACCTTATATTCACACTGTCAGTATCTATCTGTGTTTGTAACCCAGTGAGATTTATATGCTGTAAAAATAAACCTAAACTAAACCTTATATTCACACTGTCAGTATCTATCTGTGTTTGTAACCCAGTGAGATTTATATGCTGTAAAAAAATAAACCTAAACTAAACCTTATATTCACACTGTCAGTATCTATCTGTGTTTGTAACCCAGTGAGATTTATATGCTGTAAAAAATAAACCCTAAACTAAACCTTATATTCACACTGTCAGTATCTATCTGTGTTTGTAACCCAGTGAGATTTATATGCTGTAAAAAATAAACCCTAAACTAAACCTTATATTCACACTGTCAGTATCTATCTGTGTTTGTAACCCAGTGAGATTTATATGCTGTAAAAAATAAACCTAAACTAAACCTTATATTCACACTGAAAGTATCTATGTGTGTTTGTAACCCACTGAGATTTATATGCTGTAAAAAATAAACCCTAAACTAAACCTCATATTCACACTGTCACTATCTGTGTGTGTTTGTAACCCACTGAGATTTATATGCTGTAAAATATAAACCCTAAACTAAACCTTATATTCACACTGTCAGTATCTATCTCTGTTTGTAACCCAGTGAGATTTATATGCTGTAAAAAATAAACCCTAAACTAAACCTTATATTCACACTGTCAGTATCTATCTGTGTTTGTAACCAGTGAGATTTATATGCTGTAAAAAATAAACCCTAAACTAAACCTTATATTCACACTGTCAGTATCTATGTGTATTTGTAACCCACTGAGATTTATATGCTGTAAAAAATAAACCCTAAACTAAACCTTATATTCCTGTCAGTATCTATCTGTGTTTTAACCAGTGGTTATATGCTGTAAAAAATAAACCCTAAACTAAACCTTATATTCACACTGTCAGTATCTATGTGTGTTTTTAACCCACTGAGATTTATATGCTGTAAAAAATAAACCCTAAACTAAACCTTATATTCACACTGTCAGTATCTATCTGTGTTTGTAACCCAGTGAGATTTATATGCTGTAAAATAAACCTAAAACTAAACCTTATATTCACACTGTCAGTGTCTATGTGTGTTGTAACCCAGTGAGATTTATATGCTGTAAAATAAACCTAATCTATACCTTATATTCACACTGTCAGTATCTATGTGTGTTTGTACCCCACTGAGATTTATATGCTGTAAAAAATAAACCCTAAACTAAAACTTATATTCACACTGTCAGTATCTATCTGTGTTTGTAACCCACTGAGATTTATATGCTGTAAAAATAAACCCTAAACTCTACCTTATATTCACACTGTCAGTATCTATCTTTGTTTGTAACCCACTGAGATTTATATGCTGTAAATATAAACCCTAAACTATACCTTATATTCACACTGTCAGTATCTATGTGTGTTTGTAACCCACTGAGAGTTATATGCTGTAAAAAATAAACCCTAAACTAAACCTTATATTCACACTGTCAGTATCTATCTCTGTTTGTAACCCACTGAGATTTATATGCTGTAAAAAATAAACCCTAAACTATACCTTATATTCACACTGTCAGTATCTATCTGTGTTTGTAACCCACTGACATTTATATGCTGTAAAAAATAAACCCTAAACTAAACCTTATATTAACACTGTCAGTATCTATGTGTGTTTGTAACCCACTGAGATTTATATGCTGTAAAAAATAAACCCTAAACTATACCTTATATTCACACTGTCAGTATCTATCTGTGTTTTAACCCAGTGAGATTTATATGCTGTAAAAAATACACCCTAAACTAAACCTTATATTCACACTGTCAGTATCTATCTGTGTTTGTAACCCACTGAGATTTATATGCTGTAAAAAATAAACCCTAAACTAAACCTTATATTCACACTGTCAGTATCTATCTGTGTTTGTAACCCACTGAGAGTTATATGCTGTAAAAAATAAACCCTAAACTAAACCTTATATTCACACTGTCAGTATCTATCTGTGTATGTAACCCAGTGAGATTTATATGCTGTAAAAAATAAACCCTAAACTATACCTTATATTCACACTGTCAATATCTATCTGTGTTTGTAACCCAGTGAGATTTATATGCTGTAAAAAATAAACCCTAAACTAAACCTTATATTCACACTGTCAGTATCTATGTGTGTTTGTAACCCATTGAAATTTATATGCTGTAAAGAATAAACCCAAAACTATACCTTATATTCACACTGTCAGTATCTATCTGTGTTTGTAACCCACTGAGATTTATATGCTGTAAAAAATAAACCCTAAACTAAACCTTATATTCCCACTGTCAGTATCTATCTGTGTTTGTAACCCACTGAGATTTATATGCTGTAAAAAATAAACCCTAAACTAAACCTTATATTCACACTGTCAGTATCTATGTGTGTTTGTAACCCACTGAGATTTATATGCTGTAAAAAATAAACCCTAAACTAAACCTTATATTCACACTGTCAGTATCTATCTGTGTTTGTAACCCAGTGAGATTTATATGCTGTAAAAAATAAACCCTAAACTAAACCTTATATTCACACTGTCAGTATCTATGTGTGTTTGTAACCCAGTGAGATTTATATGCTGTAAAAAATAAACCCTAATCTAAACCTTATATTCACACTGTCAGTATCTATGTGTTTGTAACCCACTGAGATTTATATGCTGTAAAAAATAAACCCTAAACTATACCTTATATTCACACTGTCAGTATCTATCTGTGTTTTAACCCAGTGAGATTTATATGCTGTTAAAAATAAACCCTAAACTAAACCTTATATTCACACTGTCAATATCTATCTGTGTTTGTAACCCACTGAGATTTATATGCTGTAAAAAATAAACCCTAAACTAAACCTCATATTCACACTGTCACTATCTGTGTGTGTTTGTAACCCACTGAGATTTATATGCTGTAAAATATAAACCCTAAACTAAACCTTATATTCACACTGTCAGTATCTATCTCTGTTTGTAACCCAGTGAGATTTATATGCTGTAAAAAATAAACCCTAAACTAAACCTTATATTCACACTGTCAGTATCTATCTGTGTTTGTAACCCAGTGAGATTTATATGCTGTAAAAAATAAACCCTAAACTAAACCTTATATTCACACTGTCAGTATCTATGTGTGTTTGTAACCCACTGAGATTTATATGCTGTAAAAAAAATAAACCCTAAACTAAACCTTATATTCACACTGTCAGTATCTATCTGTGTTTGTAACCCAGTGAGATTTATATGCTGGGTAAAAAAAATAAACCCTAAACTAAACCTTATATTCACACTGTCAGTGTCTATGTGTGTTTGTAACCCAGTGAGATTTATATGCTGTAAAAAATAAACCCTAAACTATACCTTATATTCACACTGTCAGTATCTATGTGTGTTTGTACCCCACTGAGATTTATATGCTGTAAAAAATAAACCCTAAACTAAAACTTATATTCACACTGTCAGTATCTATCTGTGTTTGTAACCCACTGAGATTTATATGCTGTAAAAAATAAACCCTAAACTATAACTTATATTCACACTGTCAGTATCTATCTTTGTTTGTAACCCACTGAGATTTATATGCTGTAAATATAAACCCTAAACTATACCTTATATTCACACTGTCAGTATCTATGTGTGTTTGTAACCCACTGAGATATATATGCTGTAAAAAATAAACCCTAAACTAAACCTTATATTCACACTTTCAGTATCTATCTCTGTTTGTAACCCACTGAGATTTATATGCTGTAAAAAATAAACCCTAAACTATACCTTATATTCACACTGTCAGTATTCATCTGTGTTTGTAACCCACTGACATTTATATGCTGTAATAAATAAACCCTAAACTAAAACTTATATTAACACTGTCAGTATCTATGTGTGTTTGTAACCCACTGAGATTTATATGCTGTAAAAATAAACCCTAAACTATACCTTATATTCACACTGTCAGTATCTATCTGTGTTTTAACCCAGTGAGATTTATATGCTGTAAAAAATAAACCCTAAACTAAACCTTATATTCACACTGTCAGTATCTATCTGTGTTTGTAACCCACTGAGATTTATATGCTAAAAATAAACCCTAAACTAAACCTTATATTCACACTGTCAGTATCTATCTGTGTTTGTAACCCACTGAGAGTTATATGCTGTAAAAAAAATAAACCCTAAACTAAACCTTATATTCACACTGTCAATATCTATCTGTGTATGTAACCCAGTGAGATTTATATGCTGTAAAAAATAAACCCTAAACTATACCTTATATTCACACTGTCAATATCTATCTGTATTTGTAACCCAGTGAGATTTATATGCTGTAAAAATAACCCTAAACTAAACCTTATATTCACACTGTCAGTATCTATGTGTTTGTAACCCATTGAGATTTATATGCTGTAAAGAATAAACCCAAAACTATACCTTATATTCACACTGTCAGTATCTATCTATGTTTGTAACCCACTGAGATTTATATGCTGTAAAAATAAACCCTAAACTAAACCTTATATTCACACTGTCAGTATCTATCTGTGTTTGTAACCCAGTGAGATTTATATGCTGTAAAAAATAAACCCTAAACTAAACCTTATATTCACACTGTCAGTATCTATCTGTGTTTGTAACCCACTGAGATTTATATGCTGTAAAAATAAACCCTAAACTAAACCTTATATTCACACTGTCAGTATCTATCTGTGTTTGTAACCCAGTGAGATTTATATGCTGTAAAAAATAAACCCTAAACTAAACCTTATATTCACACTGTCAGTATCTATCTGTGTTTGTAACCCAGTGAGATTTATATGCTGTAAAAAAAATAAACCCTAAACTAAACCTTATATTCACACTGTCAGTATCTATCTGTGTTTGTAACCCAGTGAGATTTATATGCTGTAAAAATAAACCCTAAACTAAACCTTATATTCACACTGTCAGTATCTATCTGTGTTTGTAACCCAGTGAGATTTATATGCTGTAAAAAATAAACCCTAAACTAAACCTTATATTCACATCAGTATCTATCTGTGTTTGTAACCCAGTGAGATTTATATGTTGTAAAAAATAAACCCTAAACTAAACTTTATTCATACTGAAAGTATCTATGTGTGTGTTTGTAACCCACTGAGATTTATATGCTGTAAAAAATAAACCCTAAACTAAACCTCATATTCACACTGTCACTATCTGTGTGTGTTTGTAACCCACTGATATTTATATGCTGTAAAATATAAACCCTAAACTAAACCTTATATTCACACTGTCAGTATCTATCTCTGTTTGTAACCCAGTGAGATTTATATGCTGTAAAAAATAAACCCTAAACTAAACCTTATATTCACACTGTTTATATTTATCTGTGTTTGTAACCCAGTGAGATTTATATGCTGTAAAAAATAAACTCCTAAACTAAACCTTATATTCACACTGTCAGTATCTATGTGTTTGTAACCCACTGAGATTTATATGCTGTAAAAAATAAACCCTAAACTAAACCTTATATTCACACTGTCAGTATCTATCTGTGTTTGTAACCCAGTGAGATTTATATGCTGTAAAAAATAAACCCTAAACTAAACCTTATATTCACACTGTCAGTATCTATGTGTGTTTTTAACCCACTGAGATTTATATGCTGTAAAAAATAAACCCTAAACTAAACCTTATATTCACACTGTCAGTATCTATCTGTGTTTGTAACCCAGTGAGATTTATATGCTGTAAAAAATAAACCTAAACTAAACCTTATATTCACACTGTCAGTGTCTATGTGTGTTTGTAACCCAGTGAGATTTATATGCTGTAAAAAATAAACCCTAATCTATACCTTATATTCACACTGTCAGTATCTATGTGTGTTTGTACCCCACTGAGATTTATATGCTGTGTAAAAAATAAACCCTAAACTAAAACTTATATTCACACTGTCAGTATCTATCTGTGTTTGTAACCCACTGAGATTTATATGCTGTAAAAAATAAACCCTAAACTATACCTTATATTCACACCAATAAGTATCTATCTTTGTTTGTAACCCACTGAGATTTATATGCTGTAAATATAAACCCTAAACTATACCTTATATTCACACCTGTCAGTATCTATGTGTGTTTGTAACCCACTGAGATTTATATGCTGTAAAAATAAACCCTAAACTAAACCTTATATTCACACTGTCAGTATCTATCTCTGTTTGTAACCCACTGAGATTTATATGCTGTAAAAAATAAACCCTAAATCATACCTTTATATTCACACTGTCAGTATTCATTCCGTGTTTGTAACCCACTGACATTTATATGCTGTAAAAAATAAACCCTAAACTAAACCTTATATTCACACTGTCAGTATCTATCTGTGTATGTAACCCAGTGAGATTTATATGCTGTAAAAAATAAACCCTAAACTAAACCTTATATTCACACTGTCAGTATCTATCTGTGTTTGTAACCCACTGAGATTTATATGCTGTAAAAAATAAACCCTAAACTAAACCTTATATTCACACTGTCAGTATCTATCTGTGTTTGTAACCCAGTGAGATTTATATGCTGTAAAAATAAACCCTAAACTAAACCTTATATTCACACTGTCAGTATCTATCTGTGTTTGTAACCCAGTGAGATTTATATGCTGTAAAAAATAAACCCTAAACTAAACCTTATATTCACACTGTCAGTATCTATCTGTGTTTGTAACCCAGTGAGATTTATATGCTGTAAAAAATAAACCCTAAACTAAACCTTATATTCACACTGTCAGTATCTATCTGTGTTTGTAACCCAGTGAGATTTATATGCTGTAAAAAATATCCTAAACTAAACCTTATATTCACACTGTCAGTATCTATCTGTGTTTGTAACCCAGTGAGATTTATATGCTGTAAAAAATAAACCCTAAACTAAACCTTATATTCACACTGAAAGTATCTATGTGTGTTTGTAACCCACTGAGATTTATATGCTGTAAAAATAAACCCCAAACTAAACTCTCATATTCACACTGTCACTATCTGTGTGTGTTTGTAACCCACTGAGATTTATATGCTGTAAAATATAAACCCCAAACTAAACCTTATATTCACACTGTCAGTATCTATCTCTGTTTGTAACCCAGTGAGATTTATATGCTGTAAAAAAAAAAAATAAACCCTAAACTAAACCTTATATTCACACTGTCAGTATCTATCTGCTTGTAACCCACTGAGATTTATATGCTGTAAAAAATAAACCCTAAACTAAACCTTATATTCACACTGTCAGTATCTATCTGTGTTTGTAACCCAGTGAGATTTATATGCTGTAAAAATAAACCCTAAACTAAACCTTATATTCACACTGTCAGTATCTATCTGTGTTTGTAACCCAGTGAGATTTATATGCTGTAAAAAATAAACCCTAAACTAAACCTTATATTCACACTGTCAGTATCTATCTGTGTTTGTAACCCAGTGAGATTTATATGCTGTAAAAAATAAACCCTAAACTAAACCTTATATTCACACTGCTTGGGTATCTATCTGTGTTTGTAACCCAGTGAGATTTATATGCTGTAAAAATAAACCCTAAACTAAACCTTATATTCACACTGTCAGTATCTATCTGTGTTTGTAACCCAGTGAGATTTATATGCTGTAAAAAATAAACCCTAAACTAAACCTTATATTCACACTGAAAGTATCTATGTGTGTTTGTAACCCACTGAGATTTATATGCTGTAAAAAATAAACCCTAAACTAAACCTCATATTCACACTGTCACTATCTGTGTGTGTTTGTAACCCACTGAGATTTATATGCTGTAAAATATAAACCCTAAACTAAACCTTATATTCACACTGTCAGTATCTATCTCTGTTTGTAACCCAGTGAGATTTATATGCTGTAAAAAATAAACCCTAAACTAAACCTTATATTCACACTGTCAGTATCTATCTGTGTTTGTAACCCAGTGAGATCATATGCTGTAAAAAATAAACCCTAAACTAAACCTTATATTCACACTGTCAGTATCTATGTGTGTTTGTAACCCACTGAGATTTATATGCTGTAAAAATAAACCCTAAACTAAACCTTATATTCACACTGTCAGTATCTATCTGTGTTTGTAACCCAGTGAGATTTATATGCTGTAAAAAATAAACCCTAAACTAAACCTTATATTAACACTGTCAGTATCTATGTGTGTTTGTAACCCACTGGAGATTTATATGCTGTAAAAAATAAACCCTAAACTATACCTTACATTCACACTGTCAGTATCTATCTGTGTTTGTAACACACTGAGATTTATATGCTGTAAAAAATAAACCCTAAACTAAACCTTATATTCACACTGTCAGTATCTATCTGTGTTTGTAACCCACTGAGAGTTATATGCTGTAAAAAATAAACCCTAAACTAAACCTTATATTCACACTGTCAGTATCTATCTGTGTATGTAACCCAGTGAGATTTATATGCTGTAAAAAATAAACCCTAAACTATACCTTATATTCACACTACCACTATCTGTGTGTGTTTGTAACCCACTGAGATTTATATGCTGTAAAATATAAACCCTAAACTAAACCTTATATTCACACTGTCAGTGTCTATCTCTGTTTGTAACCCAGTGAGATTTATATGCTGTAAAAATAAACCCTAATCTATACCTTATATTCACACTGTCAGTATCTATGTGTTTGTACCCCACTGAGATTTATATGCTGTAAAAAATAAACCCTAAACTAAAACTTATATTCACACTGTCAGTATCTATCTGTGTTTGTAACCCACTGAGATTTATATGCTGTAAAATAAACCCTAAACTATACCTTATATTCACACTGTCAGTATCTATCTTTGTTTGTACCCACTGAGATTTATATGCTGTAAATATAAACCCTAAACTATACCTTATATTCACACTGTCAGTATCTATGTGTGTTTGTAACCCACTGAGATTTATATGCTGTAAAAAAAATAAACCCTAAACTAAACCTTATATTCACACTGTCAATATCTATCTCTGTTTGTAACCCACTGAGATTTATATGCTGTAAAAAATAAACCCTAAACTATACCTTATATTCACACTGTCAGTATCTATCTGTGTTTGTAACCCACTGACATTTATATGCTGTAAAAAATAAACCCTAAACTAAACCTTATATTCACACTGTCAGTATCTACATCTGTGTATGTAACCCAGTGAGATTTATATGCTGTAAAAAATAAACCCTAAACTAAACCTTATATTCACACTGTCAGTATCTATCTGTGTTTGTAACCCACTGAGATTTATATGCTGTAAAAAATAAACCCTAAACTAAACCTTATATTCACACTTAGTATCTATCTGTGTTTGTAACCCAGTGAGATTTATATGCTGTAAAAATAAACCCTAAACTAAACCTTTATATTCACACTGTCAGTATCTATCTGTGTTTGTAACCCAGTGAGATTATATGCTGTAAAAAATAAACCCTAAACTAAACCTTATATTCACACTGTCAGTATCTATCTGTGTTTGTAACCCAGTGAGATTTATATGCTGTAAAAATAAACCCTAAACTAAACCTTATATTCACACTGTCAGTATCTATCTGTGTTTGTAACCCAGTGAGATTTATATGCTGTAAAAAATAAACCCTAAACTAAACCTTATATTCACACTGTCAGTATCTATCTGTGTTTGTAACCCAGTGAGATTTATATGCTGTAAAAATAAACCCTAAACTAAACCTTATATTCACACTGTCAGTATCTATCTGTGTATGTAACCCAGTGAGATTTATATGCTGTAAAAAATAAACCCTAAACTATACCTTATATTCACACTGTCAATATCTATCTGTGTTTGTAACCCAGTGAGATTTATATGCTGTAAAAAATAAACCCTAAACTAAACCTTATATTCACACTGTCAGTATCTATGTGTGTTTGTAACCCATTGAGATTTATATGCTGTAAAGAATAAACCCAAAACTATACTTTATATTCACACTGTCAGTATCTATCTGTGTTTGTAACCCACTGAGATTTATATGCTGTAAAAATAAACCCTAAACTAAACCTTATTCACACTGTCAGTATCTATCTGTGTTTGTAACCCAGTGAGATTTATATGCTGTAAAAAATAAACCCTAAACTAAACCTTATATTCACACTGTCAGTATCTATGTGTTTGTTTGTAACCCACTGAGATTTATATGCTGTAAAAAATAAACCCTAAACTAAACCTTATATTCACACTGTCTATCTGTGTTTGTAAGCCACTGAGATTTTTATATGCTGTGAAAATAAACCCTAAACTATACCTTATATTCACACTGGCAGTATCTATCTGTGTTTGTAACCCACTGAGATGTATATGCTGTAAAAAATACACCCTAAACTAAACCTTATATTCACACTGTCAGTATCTATCTGTGTTTGTAACCCACTGAGATTTATATGCTGTAAAAAATAACCCTAAACTAAACCTTATATTCACACTGTCAGTATCTATGTGTGTTTGTAACCCACTGAGATTTATATGCTGTAAAAAATAAACCCTAAAATAAACCTTATATTCACACTGTCAGTATCTATCTGTGTTTGTAACCCAGTGAGATTTATATGCTGTAAAAAATAAACCCTAAACTAAACCTTATATTCACACTGTCAGTATCTATGTGTTTGTAACCCAGTGAGATTTATATGCTGTAAAAAATAAACCCTAAACTATACCTTTATATTCACACTGTCAGTATCTATCTGTGTTTGTAACCCAGTGAGATTTATATGCTGTAAAAAATAAACCCTAAACTAAACCTTATATTCACACTGTCAGTATCTATGTGTGTTTGTAACCCAGTGAGATTTATATGCTGTAAAAAATAAACCCTAAACTATACCTTATATTCACACTGTCAGTATCTATGTGTGTTTGTACCCCCACTGAGATGTATGCTGTAAAAAATAAACCCTAAACTAAACCTTATATTCACACTGTCAGTATCTATCTGTGTTTGTAACCCAGTGAGATTTATATGCTGTAAAAAATAAACCCTAAACTAAACCTTATATTAACACTGTCAGTATCTATGTGTTTGTAACCCACTGAGATTTATATGCTGTAAAAAATAAACCCTAAACTATACCTTATATTCACACTGTCAGTATCTATCTGTAAGCCTGAGATTTATATGCTGTAAAAAAATAAAACCCTAAAACTAAACCTTATATTCACACTGTCAGTATCTATCTGTGTTTGTAACCCACTGGAGAGTTATATGCTGTAAAAAATAAACCCTAAACTAAACCTTATATTCACACTGTCAGTATCTATCTGTGTATGTAACCCAGTGAGATTTATATGCTGTAAAAAATAAACCCTAAACTATACCTTATATTCACACTGTCACTATCTGTGTGTGTTTGTAACCCACTGAGATTTATATGCTGTAAAATATAAACCCTAAACTAAACCTTATATTCACACTGTCAGTGTCTATCTCTGTTTGTAACCCAGTGAGATTTATATGCTGTAAAAAATAAACCCTAATCTATACCTTATATTCACACTGTCAGTATCTATGTGTGTTTGTACCCCACTGAGATTTATATGCTGTAAAAATAAACCCTAAACTAAAACTTATATTCACACTGTCAGTATCTATCTGTGTTTGTAACCCACTGAGATTTATATGCTGTAAAAAATAAACCCTAAACTATACCTTATATTCACACT
Organism: Ascarosepion bandense; assembly: GCA_037127315.1. NCBI lineage: Eukaryota > Metazoa > Mollusca > Cephalopoda > Sepiida > Sepiidae > Ascarosepion > Ascarosepion bandense. The sequence goes on along the minus strand of JBBBDQ010000690.1, from coordinate 2,243,649 downwards.
GTCAGTATCTATCTTTGTTTGTAACCCACTGAGATTTATATGCTGTAAATATAAACCCTAAACTATACCTTATATTCACACTGTCAGTATCTATGTGTGTTTGTAACCCACTGAGATTTATATGCTGTAAAAAATAAACCCTAAACTAAACCTTATATTCACACTGTCAATATCTATCTCTGTTTGTAACCCACTGAGATTTATATGCTGTAAAAATAAACCCTAAACTATACCTTATTCACACCTTCATTATCTATCTGTGTTTGTAACCCACTGACATTTATATGCTGTAAAAAATAAACCCTAAACTAAACCTTATATTCCACACACTGTCAGTATCTATCTGTGTATGTAACCCAGTGAAATTTATATGCTGTAAAAAATAAACCCTAAACTAAACCTTATATTCACACTGTCAGTATCTATCTGTGTTTGTAACCCACTGAGATTTATATGCTGTAAAAAATAAACCCTAAACTAAACCTTATATTCACACTGTCAGTATCTATCTGTGTTTGTAACCCAGTGAGATTTATATGCTGTAAAAATAAACCTAAACTAAACCTTATATTCACACTGTCAGTATCTATCTGTGTTTGTAACCCAGTGAGATTTATATGCTGTAAAAAATAAACCCTAAACTAAACCTTATATTCACACTGTCAGTATCTATCTGTGTTTGTAACCCAGTGAGATTTATATGCTGTAAAAAATAAACCCTAAACTAAACCTTATATTCACACTGTCAGTATCTATCTGTGTTTGTAACCCAGTGAGATTTATATGCTGTAAAAAATAAACCCTAAATAAACCTTATATTCACACTGTCAGTATCTATCTGTGTTTGTAAGCAGTAAATTTATATGCTGTAAAAATAAACCCTAAACTAAACCTTATATTCACACTGTCAGTATCTATCTGTGTATGTAACCCAGTGAGATTTATATGCTGTAAAAAATAAACCCTAAACTATACCTTATATTCACACTGTCAATATCTATCTGTGTTTGTAACCCAGTGAGATTTATATGCTGTAAAAATAAACCCTAAACTAAACCTTATATTCACACTGTCAGTATCTATGTGTGTTTGTAACCCATTGAGATTTATATGCTGTAAAGAATAAACCCAAAACTATACCTTATATTCACACTGTCAGTATCTATCTGTGTTTGTAACCCACTGAGATTTATATGCTGTAAAAAATAAACCCTAAACTAAACCTTATATTCACACTGTCAGTATCTATCTGTGTTTGTAACCCAGTGAGATTTATATGCTGTAAAGAATAAACCCTAAACTAAACCTTATATTCACACTGTCAGTATCTATGTTTGTTTGTAACCCACTGAGATTTATATGCTGTAAAAAATAAACCCTAAACTAAACCTTATATTCACACTGTCAGTATCTATCTGTGTTTGTAAGCCACTGAGATTTATATGCTGTGAAAAATAAACCCTAAACTATACCTTATATTCACACTGGCAGTATCTATCTGTGTTTGTAACCCACTGAGATGTATATGCTGTAAAAAATACACCCTAAACTAAACCTTATATTCACACTGTCAGTATCTATCTGTGTTTGTAACCCACTGAGATTTATATGCTGTAAAAAATAAACCCTAAACTAAACCTTATATTCACACTGTCAGTATCTATGTGTGTTTGTAACCCACTGAGATTTATATGCTGTAAAAAATAAACCCTAAAATAAACCTTATATTCACACTGTCAGTATCTATCTGTGTTTGTAACCCAGTGAGATTTATATGCTGTAAAAAATAAACCCTAAACTAAACCTTATATTCACACTGTCAGTATCTATGTGTGTTTGTAACCCAGTGAGATTTATATGCTGTAAAAAATAAACCCTAAACTATACCTTATATTCACACTGTCAGTATCTATCTGTGTTTGTAACCCAGTGAGATTTATATGCTGTAAAAAATAAACCCTAAACTAAACCTTATATTCACACTGTCAGTATCTATGTGTGTTTGTAACCCAGTGAGATTTATATGCTGTAAAAAATAAACCCTAAACTATACCTTATATTCACACTGTCAGTATCTATGTGTGTTTGTACCCCACTGAGATGTATATGCTGTAAAAAATAAACCCTAAACTAAACCTTATATTCACACTGTCAGTATCTATCTGTGTTTGTAACCCACTAAGATTTATATGCTGTAAAAAATAAACGCTAAACTATACCTTATATTCACACTGTCAGTATCTATCTTTGTTTGTAACCCACTGAGATTTATATGCTGTAAATATAAACCCTAAACTATACCTTATATTCACACTGTCAGTATCTATGTGTGTTTGTAACCCACTGAGATTTATATGCTGTAAAAAATAAACCCTAAACTAAACCTTATATTCACACTGTCAGTATCTATCTGTGTTTGTAACCCACTGAGATTTATATGCTGTAAAAAATAAACCCTAAACTATACCTTATATTCACACTGTCAGTATCTATCTGTGTTTGTAACCCACTGAGATTTATATGCTGTAAAAAATAAACCCTAAACTAAACCTTATATTCACACTGTCAGTATCTATGTGTGTTTGTAACCCACTGAGATTTATATGCTGTAAAAAATAAACCCTAAACTATACCTTATATTCACACTGTCAGTATCTATCTGTGTTTGTAACCCACTGAGATTTATATGCTGTAAAAAATAAACGCAAAACTAAACCTTATATTCACACTGAAAGTATCTATGTGTGTTTGTAACCCACTGAGATTTATATGCTTTAAAAAATAAACCCTAAACTAAACCTTATATTCACACTGTCAGTATCTATGTGTGTTTGTAACCCACTGAGATTTATATGCTGTAAAAAATAAACCCTAAACTAAACCTTATATTCACACTGTCACTATCTGTGTGTGTTTGTAACGCACTGAGATTTATATGCTGTAAAATATGAACCCTAGACTAAACCTTATATTCACACTGTCAGTATCTATCTGTGTTTGTAACCCAGTGAGATTTATATGCTGTAAAAAATAAACCCTAAACTAAACCTTATATTCACACTGTCAGTATCTATCTGTGTTTGTAACCCAGTGAGATTTATATGCTGTAAAAAATAAACCCTAAACTAAACCTTATATTCACACTGTCAGTATCTATGTGTGTTTGTAACCCACTGAGATTTATATGCTGTAAAAAATAAACCCTAAACTAAACCTTATATTCACACTGTCAGTATCTATCTGTGTTTGTAACCCAGTGAGATTTATATGCTGTAAAAAATAAACCCTAAACTAAACCTTATATTCACACTGTCAGTATCTATGTGTGTTTGTAACCCAGTGAGATTTATATGCTGTAAAAAATAAACCCTAAACTATACCTTATATTCACACTGTCAGTATCTATGTGTGTTTGTACCCCACTGAGATTTATATGCTGTAAAAAATAAACCCTAAACTAAACCTTATATTCAAACTGTCAGTATCTATCTGTGTTTGTAACCCACTGAGATTTATATGCTGTAAAAAATAAACCCTAAACTATACCTTATATTCACACTGTCAGTATCTATCTGTGTTTGTAACCCACTGAGATTTATATGCTGTAAAAAATAAACCCTAAACTAAACCTTATATTCACACTGTCAGTATCTATCTGTGTTTTAACCCAGTGAGATTTATATGCTGTAAAAAATAAACCCTAAACTATACCTTATATTCACACTGTCAGTATCTATCTGTGTTTTAACCCAGTGAGATTTATATGCTGTAAAAAATAAACCCTAAACTAAACCTTATATTCACACTGTCAGTATCTATCTGTGTTTGTAACCCACTGAGAGTTATATGGTGTAAAAAATAAACCCTAAGCTAAACCTTATATTCACACTGTCAGTATCTATCTGTGTTTGTAACCCAGTGAGATTTATATGCTGTAAAAAATAAACCCTAAACTAAATCTTATATTCACACTGTCAGTATCTATCTGTGTTTGTAACCCAGTGAGATTTATATGCTGTAAAAAATAAACCCTAAACTAAACCTTATATTCACACTGTCAGTATCTATCTGTGTTTGTAACCCAGTGAGATTTATATGCTGTAAAAAATAAACCCTAAACTAAACCTTATATTCACACTGTCAGTATCTATCTGTGTTTGTAACCCACTGAGATTTATATGCTGTAAAAAATAAACCCTAAACTAAACCTTATATTCACACTGTCAGTATCTATCTGTGTTTGTAACCCAGTGAGATTTATATGCTGTAAAAAATAAACCCTAAACTAAACCTTATATTCACATTGAAAGTATCTATGTGTGTTTGTAACCCACTGAGATTTATATGCTGTAAAAAATAAACCCTAAACTAAACCTTATATTCACACTGTCAGTATCTATGTGTGTTTGTAACCCACTGAGATTTATATGCTGTAAAAAATAAACCCTAAACTAAATCTTATATTCACACTGTCACTATCTGTGTGTGTTTGTAACCCACTGAGATTTATATGCTGTAAAATATAAACCCTAAACTAAACCTTATATTCACACTGTCAGTATCTATCTGTGTTTGTAACCCAGTGAGATTTATATGCTGTAAAAAATAAACCCTAAACTAAACCTTATATTCACACTGTCAGTATCTATCTGTGTTTGTAACCCAGTGAGATTTATATGCTGTAAAAAATAAACCCTAAACTAAACCTTATATTCACACTGTCAGTATCTATGTGTGTTTGTAACCCAGTGAGATTTATATGCTGTAAAAAATAAACCCTAAACTAAACCTTATATTCACACTGTCAGTATCTATCTGTGTTTGTAACCCAGTGAGATTTATATGCTGTAAAATATAAACCCTAAACTAAACCTTATATTCACACTGTCAGTATCTATGTGTGTTTGTACCCCACTGAGATTTATATGCTGTAAAAAATAAACCCTAAACTAAACCTTATATTCACACTGTCAGTATCTATCTGTGTTTGTAACCCACTGAGATTTATATGCTGTAAAAAATAAACCCTAAACTATACCTTATATTCACACTGTCAGTATCTATCTTTGTTTGTAACCCACTGAGATTTATATGCTGTAAATATAAACCCTAAACTATACCTTATATTCACACTGTCAGTATCTATGTGTGTTTCTAACCCACTGAGATTTATATGCTGTAAAAAATAAACCCTAAACTAAACCTTATATTCACACTGTCAGTATCTATCTGTGTTTTTAACCCACTGAGATTTATATGCTGTAAAAAATAAACCCTAAACTATACCTTATATTCACACTGTCAGTATCTATCTGTGTTTGTAACCCACTGAGATTTATATGCTGTAAAAAATAAACCCTAAACTAAACCTTATATTCACACTGTCAGTATCTATGTGTGTTTGTAACCCACTGAGATTTATATGCTGTAAAAAATAAACCCTAAACTATACCTTATATTCACACTGTCAGTATCTATCTGTGTTTTAACCCAGTGAGATTTATATGCTGTAAAAAATAAACCCTAAACTAAACCTTATATTCACACTGTCAGTATCTATCTGTGTTTGTAACCCACTGAGATTTATATGCTGTAAAAAATAAACCCTAAACTAAACCTTATATTCACACTGTCAGTATGTATCTGTGTTTGTAACCCAGTGAGATTTATATGCTGTAAAAAATAAACCCTAAACTAAACCTTATGTTCACACTGTCAGTATCTATCTGTGTTTGTAACCCAGTGAGATTTATATGCTGTAAAAAATAAACCCTAAACTGAACCTTATATTCACACTGTCAGTATCTATCTGTGTTTGTAACCCACTGAGATTTATATGCTGTAAAAAATAAACCCTAAACTAAACCTTATATTCACACTGTCAGTATCTATCTGTGTTTGTAACCCAGTGAGATTTATATGCTGTAAAAAATAAACCCTAAACTAAACCTTATATTCACACTGTCAGTATCTATCTGTGTTTGTAACCCAGTGAGATTTATATGCTGTAAAAAATAAACCCTAAACTAAACCTTATATTCACACTGTCAGTATCTATGTGTGTTTGTAACCCACTGAGATTTATATGCTGTAAAAAATAAACCCTAAACTAAACCTTATATTCACACTGTCAGTATCTATGTGTGTTTGTAACCCAGTGAGATTTATATGCTGTAAAACATAAACTCTAAACTAAACCTTATATTCACACTGTCACTATCTGTGTGTATTTGTAACCCACTGAGATTTATATGCTGTAAAATATAAACCCTAAACTAAACCTTATATTCACACTGTCAGTATCTATCTGTGTTTGTAACCCAGTGAGATTTATATGCTGTAAAAAATAAACCCTAAACTAAATCTTATATTCACACTGTCAGTATCTATCTGTGTTTGTAACCCAGTGAGATTTATATGCTGTAAAAAATAAACCCTAAACTAAACCTTATATTCACACTGTCAGTATCTATCTGTGTTTGTAACCCAGTGAGATTTATATGCTGTAAAAAATAAATAAACCCTAAACTAAACCTTATATTCACACTGTCAGTATCTATGTGTGTTTGTAACCCAGTGAGATTTATATGCTGTAAAAAATAAACCCTAAACTAAACCTTATATTCACACTGTCAGTTTCTATCTGTGTTTGTAACCCACTGAGATTTATATGCTGTAAAAAATAAACCCTAAACTAAACCTTATATTCACTCTGTCAGTATCTATCTGTGTTTGTAACCCAGTGAGATTTATATGCTGTAAAAAATAAACCCTAAACTAAACCTTATGTTCACACTGTCAGTATCTATCTGTGTTTGTAACCCAGTGAGATTTATATGCTGTAAAAAATAAACCCTAAACTAAACCTTATATTCACACTGTCAGCATCTATCTGTGTTTGTAACCCAGTGAGATTTATATGCTGTAAAAAATAAACCCTAAACTAAACCTTATATTCACACTGTCAGTATCTATCTGTGTTTGTAACCCAGTGAGATTTATATGCTGTAAAAAATAAACCCTAAACTAAACCTTATATTCACACTGTCAGTATCTATCTGTGTTTGTAACCCAGTGAGATTTATACGCTGTAAAAAATAAACCCTAAACTAAACCTTATATTCACACTGTCAGTATCTATCTGTGTTTGTAACCCAGTGAGATTTATATGCTGTAAAAAATAAACCCTAAACTAAACCTTATATTCACACTGTCAGTATCTATCTGTGTTTGTAACCCAGTGAGATTTATATGCTGTAAAAAATAAACCCTAAACTAAACCTTATATTCACACTGTCAGTATCTATGTGTGTTTGTAACCCAGTGAGATTTATATGCTGTAAAAAATAAACCCTAAACTAAACCTTATATTCACACTGTCAGTATCTATCTGTGTTTGTAACCCAGTGAGATTTATATGCTGTAAAAAATAAACCCTAAACTAAACCTTATATTCACACTGTCAGTATCTATCTGTGTTTGTAACCCAGTGAGATTTATATGCTGTAAAAAATAAACCCTAAACTAAACCTTATATTCACACTGTCAGTATCTATGTGTGTTTGTAACCCAGTGATATTTATATGCTGTAAAAAATAAACCCTAAACTAAACCTTATATTCACACTGTCAGTATCTATCTGTGTTTGTAACCCAGTGAGATTTATATGCTGTAAAAAATAAACCCTAAACTAAACCTTATATTCACACTGTCAGTATCTATGTGTGTTTGTAACCCAGTGAGATTTATATGCTGTAAAAAATAAACCCTAAACTAAACCTTATATTCACACTGTCAGTATCTATCTGTGTTTGTAACCCAGTGAGATTTATATGCTGTAAAAAATAAACCCTAAACTAAACCTTATATTCACACTGTCAGTATCTATGTGTGTTTGTAACCCACTGAGATTTATATGCTGTAAAAAATAAACCCTAAACTAAACCTTATATTCACACTGTCAGTATCTATGTGTGTTTGTAACCCACTGAGATTTATATGCTGTAAAAAATAAACCCTAAACTAAACCTTATATTCACACTGTCAGTATCTATGTGTGTTTGTAACCCACTGAGATTTATATGCTGTAAAAAATAAACCCTAAACTAAACCTTATATTCACACTGTCAGTATCTATCTGTGTTTGTAACCCAGTGAGATTTATATGCTGTAAAAAATAAACCCTAAACTAAACCTTTTTTACATATATAAATGGAATCGTCTAAGGTATAAAAAATGATCCTGCCTACAGAGAACGGCAGTGTGTAAGGCAAGGCTTGTAACGCAGTGCTTGTTACAGTAGTTGAACCGCCGCTAGTTGGTCAGCTAGAATATAGACTATTATCCGGACTTACTTCTTGTATATATTTGACTCCTACTAACAAGTATTCCTGAATCTGCTAACCGTGTACAGGTTGTATATCTTTTGTTCAATATACTTACATTTTTACCTCTCATATCTGATTTGTGCTATTATTATATTGTTTGGTTTCTAACAAGAATCCGCAACAAATATCATGAGAAATTTTTTAAAACACCTGGATATATGTTTTAGTTACGGGAAATGTCGGCCAATGAATATTTTTATCGTGTATAAACACAGGGATTAACTTATTAATCTAACAACTATGAAGAAAAAAATCACTCATTAGTTAAGTATTATTCAAAATGAGCAACACTTGTAAAGATAGTGACTATTATCCAATTATGATGGATTCCTAGTGATATGTTTCGGAAAGGTATATATAAATTGACAAGTTGACAAAAGCTAAATTTTGTAATATGTGTATGTATATATGCGTGGGTATATTAATCTGTATATGTGTCTGTTTGCCAGTATTTGTGAGTATACTCGTCTATTTTTCCACGTGTGGATGTTTGTAGGTTTATTTATGTATACGTTCTTTCTCTTCCTCGTTTAATATATGAATGAATTTCTAAATCTAATAAATTATTAAACTTTTTTTTAAAATTTAGCAACAATAATAAAGTAGATATAATAGTTAATTAATAATAATAATTAATTAATAATAGTTAATTAATAATACTGATCTCAATTTAATCAAATATTAAAACCAATGCCCCCCAAGATTATTTTTAAGTCTGCCCACATATTCTCCAAATTAGAAGTTGCTTTGCTCTTATTGGTCCACATTGTACATACAACAATGCCTCCCTGATTAAAGGGGTTTTGCTTGTTTTTAACCTTTTAAAACCATTCAATTTAAAATAAACCTCATCACTGAATAAAACGCAAGAAGGGTCGAAACAAAATAGCTACTTTTGTAGTGATATTATAACATATCCATGTTATAATTTCTGAATATATATATATATATATATATATATATATATATATATATATATATATATATATCATTCTTGGTAGTTACGTGGTTTAAGCAAGTGCAACCAGGTAGTTCAATCTAGTTCATAGACGTAATGGACGGTCCTCGTCGTATGCAATATCCTGAGACGTAGGCGTAGGCAATAGACGTAGACTAATACTCGTACACCAATGATCGTAGACCTGTAGACCTCTAATGGTAGTTCAGTAGACCTATAGACGTAGACCTCTAATAGCAGACCTGTAGACCTCTATGCATCCTCGCTTTCGTCTATATTTATGGCTGACACCAGCCAAGCACATTGCTGGGGAACCAAGATGTTTGCATATTCAGTACATATTCATTACGTGACCTAGCTACATCGGATTTGAAGGAAACAACAACGCGAACTTAGATATCAAATCAGCTTCAGATATGGATATTGACTCAAGAAGCAAAATCAAATACACTGACTTTAAGGAGAAAGTTAACGAGTATATTAAAAAAGAATGAAAAACGATGCTGAGATGAAGACTCGCGCAATAATCCCGTCACAATTCAACCTAAACGAGGAGAATGGAAGCCAGTTTTTAGAAAATCTCAAAAAGAAGTAGTAATAATTGCCGATTAACGCACTGGCCTCACAAGATTAACCCATTCGTACATGCTAAACAATTAATATCAATCACTAGGACAAGCATTTGAAACGGCATATACTATTAAGCAGATATTAACCGAACGTTCAGACCTTGTTCTTTCAAGTTAAAAAATACAATAATATCAACAACATATATTTATGCACTGGCCTCACACGAATAACCCATTCGTACTTGTACAAAACAATTAAGATCAACCACTAGGCCAAGTATATGAAACTGCATATACTTCTATTTATTCTTCAATGTGCCCTATCCCTTCAGGACGTAGGCGATCATGGTTCTCCACGTCTCCCTATCCCTTGTGGCTCCTAGTATGTTTGTTCCCTTTACTCCTGTCAACCCCCGTTCCGTCAACCACCTGATCAGGCCCTGCTAATATGTTATCTGCTGCATTCCTCTGTCTCTCTTTCCTTCTATCTGGCCAGTCAGTATCAGGTTCTCCAGGCTCTCCTTCCTCATTGCGAGTCTCAGGAACTTCAGTTGTCTCTTCCTGATGCTCAGTATTAATTTCCTTTTTGTTTCCATTCTTTCCAACACCTCGACGTTGCTTGCATGCTCAGTCCACAATATCCGTAGCATCCTTCTGTAAAACCACATTTCCGCTGCTTCAAGTTTTGTCCTCATTTTCGATGATATTGTCCAGTATTCACTGCCGTATTGAAGAACTGACATCACGTAGCAGTCCAGCACTCTTTTCTTTGTTTCTAGTGAAATTTCTCTGTGTGTTAGTACTTTACTCAGCTTCTAGAACGCGTCCTTTGCCATGCCAATTCGCCTTCGGATCTCCGTGTCGCACTTTCCATCTCCTGTTAGAACACTTCCTAGGTATTTAATTTTTTGTACTTGCTTGATTCTGGTATCCTCCACCTGTATTTGGCATTTTGGATTGCACCTTTTGCTGATGACCATGCATTCAGTTTTCTTAAAGTTTATTTGTAGTCCTTTTTTGTCACTCTCCACCGCTACCTTCAGTATGAGGTCTTGTAGTTTCCTTTCCGTGTCTGCAATCAGCACTGTATCATCTGCATACCTTATGTTGTTCAAGTTGTGGCCTCCAATAACAAATCCTGGCGTGTCATCTAGGGTCCTCAAAATATTCTCGCTGTACAGGTTGAACAAATCCGGTGAGAAGACACATCCTTGTCTTACGCCTCTTTCTATCTTTGTAAATCTACTGAGATCGTTACCTGTCCTTATGCAGGCCGTTTGCTGCCAGTAGAGATTCTTGATTACTCTTATGTCTTTCCCGAAAATGTCGAGGCTGCCGAGCATCTCCATCAATTCTTTGTGTCATATCTTGTCGAATGCCTTCGCATAGTCAATGATGCATACGTATAAGTCTTTCTTCATTTGTATTGCTGTGGTGGAGACTTACCTCGCCGAAGCAAAAGAAGGCGGTTTGTTTGCACGTGCGTTCGTAGACGTAATGGAACCGCGAGGCGAGCTCATGCGAGGCAGTTTTTCGAATGACACGGCGCATGCGTCATTGGTGAAAGTGAGGCTCTCGGAGAGTGGGAAATTACGAGACCAAAAAACACATAAAAAGAGCCTACTTCTATTTTGGAGTCACTTCGCTATTCACGACTCGAGAAGGGTAGTTCTTGACTTGTTTTGTCATTTACCGACTTCTCAGACCTTGCTTTGGCGAGCGTCAGACTCTTTTTTGTTTAAAAAAAAAAACCTGTAATTCACTCATTTAGACTTTTTATTTTACAAAAAAGAACTTTTTGTAGAGCTAAGTTTATTTTTATTTATTTTCTTTTTTCGTTTATTTACTTTGTTCTTTTCTTTTTATTCTTCTAGCTTTTTTGTTTTTATTTTCGGATTTTTGGCGGCCATACTTGTTTTTATTTAGGTCGGCCGTTTTGAGTTTATTTTTTTGTTTTTTCTTTGTTTTTCAGTATCTGTTTGGCCTTAAGTGCCATATTTATATTTTTTTTAAATAGTAACTGTCCCTTTCGACCAGAAGCTGAAAAATTAGCTGATTTTTATTTTTCTTCCACTGTAACTTTTCTTTTTTTTCAGCCCCTCCCCAGTTTTTCTTTTGCGGAAGTCGCCGTTAGGAGACTTTTCGCTTTCTTTTTGTTTGCTTGTATTTGTTTGTATTTGTTTTCTTTGGGCATTTAATTTAATTGTACATTTGTAAAGTTTAATCGCTGTTTAAATTTATTTTCGTTAATTCTTTTATTTTGTAAAGTTTAGTTAAACCGCTTAAATTTAATTTTAGCCCCTCCCTCCTATTTTCCTTGTCGGGAGTAGCCGTTTAGGCAACTCTTCGTTTTTTTTGTTTTTTTTACTCCCCCTCCCACCATTTTTCCTACCCCGCTCCATTCTCTTATTATTTACGGAGGAAAATATATAGTGATAATCAAATATAAAAATGGCCGACTCAAGTCGGTCTGTCAAAAAAAAAATTAATTTTTGATCCGCCCGGGAAGGGCCCGCCTGACAAAAATAAAGAGGCCTATCCCCCTCTAAATGATTCTAATAGTAAGACGAAAAATATGGTGGCCGAGAACGGCCAAAAGATTGCAACAGATGACAAGACGAAAAATGCCAAAGACAACAATAAAGATGCTAAGGCCGGGGAGTTGCCCGATTGCTGGAAGTCCCCACCTAGTGGCATTATAAACATTGCGGAGTTTCTGGAGAGATCTAAAGGTTTCGACCATCTTTTGAAAGATGACGGACTTTTGGAAAACCCCCAGGAACTACAAAAGTTTGAAAAGAGAATGGTGTCGGTCTTCGTGGTAGACAAGCGTTCGCGCAAAATTGTCGCTCCACGAAAGACACAGTGATCCGATCACTGGTGTCCCTAGGGGTTAAGCCCCAAAGAGTAATAAAAGGACCGGGCTTTTTCATGTGGGACGTACTGCTGCCCACACCGGAAGATTGTTTGGAAGTCGTCAGTAGAGAGCTTATAATAAATGACCTTATCTTGAGAACAGAATATGAAGGCCGAAGGAGGACCAAAGTAGCAGTATATGAGGTGCCTCCTCAGGTTGCCGGCGAACATCTGGCATCATATTTTAAAAAATATGGCCAAATACTCGCAGCCTCTTCCGACAACCTGAACGGGGGATGGACTTTTGACATCATGATCGATCGAGAAGCCTTCGTGTCCATCCCCATCTGCTTGGATTACTGCGGCCGGAAAATGCCGGTCATAGTGACCGGCCGAAAACCAACTTGCTGGAAGTGCGGGCAGACTGGTCACCTGTCCTCTTCCTGCCCAGAGAAGAAGGCCTCTGGTGATCCGGCCGCGGGCGACCAAAATACCCCTAAGCCTGACATCCGTAGTTCCGCAACGCCTGTAATGGGCTTAGCAGCGGCACGGCCCGGTGTCTCACAAACACCGGGTGGGTCTCGGCCCCCAGCCTCACAAATTCCGAAGCCTGCCGCAAGTGTGGACAAGGATGAGGGAGTATGGCATGTCGTTGCTAGAGGCAATGGGAAGATCCGAGCAGCGGTGCCTCAGTCCCCTGAATCTCCTAGGGATGACACCGACAGTCCCCCACCCTCTGGCAGCTTTAAGGGCGACGTCCCGGCGGTCCATCAGGACAGGCCATTGAATGAAATACAAAAGAAGGCCGAACCCAACTGGGACAAAATTGTTCAGCTTAGGAAACTAAAGAAAGAACTGGAGAATAAGAAACCATCAAAACCAGCAACTTCCCACTCTTCCGTTTCCGCCCCTTCCTCCCCCTCCCGGAAAAAAACCATGGCCCCTCCGCCCATGACAAAGTCTCTGACCACTTCCCCGTCCAAAATGACCACCTTGAAATATCAATCCCCAGTCCCTTCTCGTGTCCCTTCTACTCCTGCTTCTCCTGATGTCTCGCCCACTCCCACCCCAACACCTACTCCCTCTCTCTCTCTCCTCACAAAAGTAAGAGACAGAGAAGCCCTGAGGCGGCCTCTGGAGAGGAAAAAAAGAAGAAAATGAAACCTCCCTTCAACCTTGGGGAGGACGTGTGTAGAGTTTCCGAGGAGACTGCTCAAAGGGCTCTGAGCCACTCAAAGCGCCTTAAATCGCTACTTAGGTTTCAAAAATTACACGACAAGGATATAGAAAACCCGCGCAACTTCCCTAATGCAAAGAGGATCCTGACGGTCGTGCGGTCGGGAACTGGAACTCGTCAAATATGGACTATGTTAGGGGAGGCAAATGATTCGTTTGCTACGGACCCTCCCCTTTCTTATTTTCTCGACGAAGACCATGCAAATTTACAGCAGTTTTGTTCTGGGAGGACCCCGATTTATGTTCACCCCTCCCTTTACAGAGCGTTGAAACTAACGTTTCCCCTGGACATTGGCGGCCTGTCCTATGATGGCACTATCAAAAGTGAAATGGGTCTCGGCTCAATGGGACGGGCTGTCGGTGTCCTGTCACCGGACATGTTCGGAACAGTTCCTCAACCCTAATCGGACTGATAATGGCTCTCTGGTTAGCAAGTATGAATGCCCGGGGGCTGAGGTCAGAGTCTCAGAGGGTGAGACTTCTTCATGATCTCCAGCGCCTCGGGGTGGATGTTTGTTGTCTGCAGGAAACCCGGTTTTTAGCTGGCGACTATGAGGGCATACTGTCTAGGGATTACAATCTCTATTCAGCATGTTTTGATGGTCGTTCTAGAGGTGTTTCTTGGCTAGTGAGCAAGTCTTTGGGTGCGGCGTGTACGCTTGTCTTCGCAGATCCAGCGGGCAGGATTTGTGTGCTGGATATTACCATAAAGGAGAAGTCTTTTCGGCTCATTGGGGTTTATGCGCCCAATGTCCATACGGAGCGTCCTGCTTTGTTTCGGCAGCTCGAGTCGTTCTTTGGTACATCGAGACGGGTAATTTTAGCGGGGGATTGGAATGCCGTCCTTGACCCTGAGAAGGATCGTATAGGAGAAAGATCGGGTACTAAAAACCTGAGTGTGAAACCATTTCGGGAATTTCTCGACAGGAATGATCTTGTCGATAAATACCGAAATGAACACCCCCGGGAGGTAGTGTGGACTTGGACTAATAGGGGCAGCTCGGATTCGAAGGTACGCGCAAGCTACCTCGACCGAGTCCTAGTTAGGAGAGTCGACGTAGGGCTCTTAGGTTGTCCAAGTTTCCATTCGATAGTTTACACGGATCATAGGCTCGTCCGGGTTCGTGTAAACTTAGATAAGCCTAAGGTTAAGTTGGCTGGCAACTGGAAATTGAACGCGTCATTATTTGATAGCCAAGATTTCCAGGACCAGCTTTTACTAACACTAAAGCGGGAACTGACGGGGGCTATGGTTGGGAATAAGTGGTGGGACACACTTAAATCCAAAATTAGGTCGTTTGCTGCTGACTATAGCCGTCGGCTCAACTTAGCTAATTTAGCGGCGCAAACGGCGATAGAGAAAAAAGTTGATCGGGCAGTTAAATCCCGTGATAGTGGGGACGTAGCCTTAGCTAGGGTCGAGCTGGCCTCCTTGCTTATCAAGAAGGATCAAGCTCTGGTAGTTAGGGCTAGGTTAAAAAGAATGTCTTCTGAGGCAACGAATATGGCCGCAGAATTGCGTGCAGAGGAAGCTAGGCAAGCAGCCAATCGGCATATCAAGGACATCACATTGCCGGATGGACGTACTGTGACTACAGACGTGGGTATATGTGGGGCTTCTCGGGATTACTTCCAGGATCTTTTCACCAGGGAGCCCGGTCTGAGCTCTGCTCAGTTCGACACCTATTTGGCTGACTTTCCCCGCCTCGAGGCGGCTGAAGCAGCTAGGTGCGAGGGGCCCATAACAGAGTCGGAAATCTGGGATGCGCTGAAATTGGTTGGCCGGGACAAAACTCCAGGATTGGATGGTCTTCCCTACGAACTGTACTTGAGGCAGTCGTCCGTTCTTGTTACTCTGCTGGCTCTTGTTTATAACATCTGGATGGAGCAGGGGTCTATACCTCATCGCTTCACCAGGGGTGTAATCAAGTTGCTTTGCAAGAGCAAGAGCGGTGGGGGTGGCATAGATAATTATCGGCCTTTAACGATGTTAAATACTGACTTAAAGATTTTTGCCAAGATCTTAGCCGGCTGTTTGCAGGCTGTCCTCTCTACTCTGATTGGCCCCGAGCAGACTTGTGCTGTGAATGGCAGGATTATTCAGGACAACCTTCATTTGGTACGCCTGATCATCGAGAAAACCGACACCGAAGCCGCGCTGATCAATTTGGATCAGTCCAAGGCATTCGATAGGGTTGACCATCGCTTCTTGGAGTCTGTCCTTTCCGCCGCCGGTTTCGGGCCGTACTTTCGCTCCTGGATCCGACTGCTGTATGAGTCCCCCGGTGCGCTGGTGGAAGTGAATGGGGTAAGATCGAAGCCCTTCACTTTATCTCGCTCCATTCGTCAAGGTTGTCCACTTTCGCCTTTGCTGTACGTTCTTGCGTTGGAGCCTTTCCTTCGCAAGTTAAAGGCGAATCCGGTCCTTCGCGGAATTTCCGTACCTGGTGCTACCACCTCGGTCAGGTACTCCGCCTATGCTGACGACGTTTCGGTTTTTGTGTCGAGCAAAGCCGAGATTGACGAAGTCAGCAAAGAAATCAGATGTTATGAGACGGTGACAGGGGCCATGATCAATCGCGATAAGTCTGTTGGCTTGCGATTGGGTGCGTGGAAGGGAGTTTCTCTTCCCGGACCTTTCCTCTAGACGGACGGGCCGATCAAGATTCTCGGCGTCTTCTTCGGTCCTGATCTCCAGTTGGAAATGAATTGGTCGGAGGTTCGAGAGAAGGCCGAGTGCGCAGTTCGTCTGTGGACTCGGAGGAAGCTCTCCTTAAAGGGGAGGGCGGAAGTATGTGCCTCGCACATCTACCCGATTCTCCTTTACCGACTCTCGGTACTTCCTCTCCCGTCTGCCATTCGTTTGGGTTTAATTCAGCTCTTGTTCTCCTTCCTTTGGGGAGAAGGCAAGTCTCCCAAGGTGCGTCGCAAGATCTGTTGCCTTCATCCGTCTGAGGGCGGTCTGGGCATGCCTAGCGTTGAGATTCGTCAACACACGCTTCGCATTAGGTTCCTGGATCGAATGTGTATGCTGGCGGATGAGAACGGCGCCCTCGTTCAAGAGGACGTCCATAAAAACTTTCCATCCTTGAGAAGTGTGCATTTGTCGGAGGAGGAGGCCGGCCGTACTCCTCGTGGCGAGTGCTCCTTCTATAAAGAATGTCGTTTGGCTCTCCAGTTTCTCTTGCGGGTTACGGATGGCCTCTCCAACGCCCAATCGTTGTCTCTTAGGGCATTATATCGGGTTTTAGTTAGGGGGGGCGTTCAAGATAAACTGATTAGCGAGCTCGGGCTTACGAAGCAGGAGGCTCGCTCCATATGGCCTTGGGCGCCTGGGTTGAAATGTCTCACTATCGATGACGCATCACTCACCTGGCTGATGATTCGAAATGCTCTCTGGTTAGGCAAGAGGCTTCATGCAGCGGGCTTCATTCCGAAAGCAACCTGCGTGCGTTGTGGGCTGTCGACGGAAACCGTCGATCATGCCTTCTTCCACTGCAGTGTTGTTGCTCCGTTGTGTAAGTTTCTTGAAGACCTCAAGGTTCGTATGCTACGTGGAAAGTTCTTTGTCCTTGAGGCTAGTTCTGTTTGTAGCAATGTCGTAGCTCCGTCATCTAGGGCTGAGCACTATGTGCTCTTTTGCTTACTAGGTGTTATGCGAGTCGTGATTTGGACGATGCGACAGAAGGAATTCCATGGTGAGGGGAAGTTTACCTCTTCCCAACTGATCTTGTTCAAGATCAGGACAGAAAGGAAACGACTCACTCCATCGGAATTTGGCAAAAGGTGGGTGAGTCTTGCGCGTTTCTGTCGAGTGAAAGGTGCTGACCTGGAGTGGTTGTTTGATGCTGGTTAGGCATCAGGATATTGGGTGTGCTGGGCAGAACATGTGCACCCCGTCCCTGTTAGGTTAGTGTAGAGAAAGTTTGATTTTTCTGTTTTTTGCTTCAATGTTAACTTAGCTAGGTTATGATTGCTCATTGGCCCCTTTTTCTTTTTGTCCACAGCTTTCCTTTAGTTTAATCCCCCATCCCTTCCCTCTTTAGGTGTTCAACAATGTTAGTTCTCCGGTGGATGCGTGGCGACTTTCGTTATTTTTCAAGTGTGGTTTTCGTTTTTTGTTATGGTGTTTAAATGTGTGAGTGATTGTGTGAGTGATTGTTGATCGGATATATGGTATTATTATATTTCTAAAGCCACGCATTATATTTCGTCCGGGGAAGTGATTATTGCTGTCACAAGATTAGAGTAGTGGGAGGCTTTTATTACTAATATGATTTTGTTTAGTTTCTTGTATATATCTTATTTTTCATTGTATGAAATCATTGGGGAATTTTAAATGTTGTTATTTTCTGCCCATGCCCTCCACTGAAAATTTACATATGGGAGTTAAGTAGTACTACATAGAGAATCTGAGGTATTATGGTGGTCGTGGAAAGAATGGTAAGTAAAAATGTGGTATTATGGTGAAAGGTTTATTGTAAGCGTGTCAGGGTCAACGAAAGTGAATAGCTAAGTTAAATTAGGACAGATGAAGACCAGCCTTCCCCATCCCCGTATTAGGCCTTGTGCCACATTTGTACGTTTAGTACAATAAATAATTTCACGACTCGAGAAGGCTACACCGGTGTTTGGGGAGACAGCGTTTTGCTTACGGTGCCCAGGAAACGGAGTCCCTGGTGAAGCAGTGTTCCGGGTTCTACGAGTAGCAGCTGGCGGAGTGGTTATTAATTTGTCTACGAACTACACTCTGAGAAGACACAAATACCCACAATTGCCCTTTCGGAGAGCATCCTAACCATGAATATGGCGTTCCTTGTTCCAGTGTCTTTGACGAACCCGCACTGTTCCTGTCCTATCTCTGGCCTGATTCTGCTTCTCGCTCTATTCATCAGGATTCTGATAATCAGTTTTGTAATGTGACTCATTAAGCTGATAGTTCTGTGTAGTTCACACTCGTTTGCACCTGGTTTCTTCGGTAATGCTATAAATATCGACTTGCATAGGTCGTCTGGTATCATTCCACTGCTATAAATTTCGTTTATTATGTCGGTAATTTTTTCTATGCCATATTCTTCTAAGGCTATCAGCAGCTCTATCACTATGCCGTCTGGACCAGCTGCTTTGTTTCTGTTCATTTTGGCCATTGCACATTCCACTTCGGATTTTAGTATTTCCGGTCTGTCCACCTCCTTGTGTATTCTCGGTTGTTCTCTCCTGTCGCAAAAAAGATTTTTATATACTCTTCCCATCGCTGGAGTATTTCCTCTTTCTCCAATATGATTGTTCCATCCTTGGATTTTATGCATCCTGTTGAGGAGCAGGTTTTTTTTCCTGTCAATTCTCTTATCTCTTTATGCATCTCTATTGTTCCTGCTCAGTCTCTCTACTTCTGCGCATTTGTTGTTGAGCCATTCCTCTTTAGCTTGACTGCATTTGTTCCTTATCTCCCTATGAAGTTTCTTGTACTCTGCTCCATGTCTTGGCGTTATTTTTTGTCTCATTTGCATCATGTGGAGAATCTCTTCAGTCATCCATTCGTTTTTTTCTTCTGTGTCTGATTTCCTTTGTGGCTATGTTGTTCGCTGAGGTCACCATCGCTTCCTTTAGTGAATCCCATTTTGAGTGCCTTTTTCCAATTTGTTCTTCATATTTCTTTCTCACGCTGTTATTGTATTCTTTCTGCAGGATGAGATCATTCACAAGCGTGTCGTATTGCAGCCTTGGTGATGTGCTGTGCTTCTTCAGTCTTCGGAGTTTCACCCTTAGTTTACAGATGACTGGGACGTGGTCACTTCCACAGTCGGCACTTGTATATGTTTTACATTAGACCACTGTGTTCCTGAATCTCTTGTTTATAGTTATGTAGTCTATTTGGTTCTTCGTGCCGCCTCCTGGGTTTCTCCATGTCCATGAACGTCGTGGGTGTTCTTGAAACCAGGTGTTAGTAATTACCTGGTCATTGGCTGAGCACAATTGGACCCATTTTTCACCTCGTTCGTTGCGATCCCCTAGTCCAAAGTTCCCGGTCGTGTTTCCTTCTCTATCTTTACTTAACTTGGCATTCAAGTTCCCCATTATAATCTTAATTTCTTGGCTTTTGCATGGGCCTTGGCACTGTCCAGTATTGAATAGAATGTTTCTATTTCGTCCTCCGAACTTTGAGTTCTCGGCGCATAAACTACTATAATAGCTATATTTAACAAAACCGAATGTTCAGACCTTGTTCTTTCAAGTTAAAAAACACAGTCATATCAAAAACATGTATGAACTCTTACAAAAAGCAAACACGGTTGACATAATATTATTTCTTAAAAAGATAGGTCTATATGCAAAAATATAAACCGAATATAATGTCAATAAAGATAACTTTTCTACAAACTTTATAGCTGAAAAGAATACATCAATGAAACCAAATACTCTCTTTACAAAAGTCCGCCAATGAAACCTGATCTACAAACTGTTATTTCGAGGAAGAATACAGATTCTCCTTTATTCTAATTTTTCTAAGACTCTTGTCGACATTAAATAACCCACTACCGTAAAACAAAACAAAGCACTCAGGACCTCTTTTCGGGATGGCGCCTGTCACTTTCCGAAATGCTGTCAGAATTTCCTTCGGGGTGCAACGACGGATGTTTGACTGGTGAAATTTGCTTCCACTACTTATGCACTTTCTTTTGAAGTCCACGACATTATAAGAGTCCATCATCAGCAATATATATATATATATATATATATATAAATTAAAAAAGGATTAATTCAAAGATGTTGAATGACCATTTCGATATGAAGATCCCCACGGGGGATAACACATCACCTCAGCAACAGAAAAATCCTTTCAGAAACTGAAACTCAACATCTTTGAATTAATCCTTTTTTAATTTATATTTGCTCTGTAATATTTTATTATATGGAGCTCTCTTCCTGTATCATTTTTTAATATTAAAATAAAATTTTTAATATTAATTAGGATCAAGTTTTTGGAATTTACCTTCCTGCTTTTTCCACTTGGATTAAAGTACCTGAATTAATATATATATATATAGGTGTGAGTTTGTAACCCTGAGTTTCACGCTCTTGCGATCGTCAGAGTTTGTCAGGCGATCGCAAGAGCGTGAACCCAGGTTTATAAACTCACACCTATCTATATGAATATGTCTGCTCTATCACTGATATTGAGCGCTTTTAAATAAGTACCACGCATATATAATATATAAATAATATGATGTATATAACAAATTGCATATATATATATATATATATATATATATTGATATATATTGATATATATTGATATTGATATTTATAATTATATACATATACTTTTCACACACACACACACACACACACACACACACACACACACACACATATATATATATATATATATATATATATATATATATATATATCAGATACCTGTAGGCAATATCAGAATCTTGGATAATATGTTAAACTCTTTTATATCAGTTATGTAATAGATATATTTGGTTCTGTCAATTTTATAATCCAGGGTACTTGGGTTTATAATGAATTCCATCATTACTGTATTTACTTAAAGTCCTAAGATCAAATTAAAGTTCTAAAATTCAACTAGATAAATTGAATTAATCTCATAATGAATATAAACTGAGCCTTCCTGTGAAAGTCAACCATACTTGCCTGAAACACACTTGGATTTCATGTAATTATATTCATGTAATTACTTACAATTTTTGTAATTACATTTCGTGAAATGTAATTACACCAATCGTTTACTTATTTCAGCTGAGTTACAAAACCAAAGAGGGTTATATAGAGCTTAGCAAATATTATTAACCTAATCAGAGATTTATTTACATGTGTACCAGTGTTCGTATATTTGTTGTTACTACAAGGTTTCTGTCGTAGTGCTTTCGGACTTTCATCAGGGACTTGCCGATCCGGATAATTAGAGAATTTTAAACTGCACGCTTTATTTAATATACAGGATTTGATTTTTCTCAGTCCAGTGACCAGGTTTAAGGATATTTCGTATACTTTTATTTAGTAGAGATCAGCTAACACTTGCCTTGTTTCTAGCTATTGTTCTGTGAAACCGAGCAGTGGGTACTTGGGCTCGTTGGGAATTGTGTTATTAATGACTGAGCAGTATTAAAATAAAATATACACGCATGTAGGTTAAATGAAGGGTTCACTTAGAATTTCTTCAAAGCTTACTCGGTTCGAAACAAACCTGACGAAGTTTAGGGAGTACATCAGCTGAAACGTTGTGATAATAACAACAAAGATGAAGATAACATTTTGCGTGTAATTAATGATAATTCTTCATCCCAATCAGCGGCTTATATCGATATAACTTTAAAACACAAGTTCTCGCACAATCAATAAAGTTAACCAATGTTAAACCTGGTCACTACCTAGTTGTGTTATTCTCTTAGGAATACCAGGTGCTGTAAGCTTGGGTGCGCTGATTGTAAAAAGATAACGGCTCGAAATTGGTTACCACTTCTGCTCCCCACATGTATGGGTTAATTAGTGAAACTTGTAAATCATTATTACCTCTCAATAATTCTTATCTAAAATATTTTTTTGTTTTAAATAACAAAAAAAAGTAACGATTAGTATAACTGATCGTTATTTTTTTTTCATATCTATTTACTTACCTGAGCTAACTAGGTTACAATCCAAAGTATGCGAAGGCCTGTTTCTTAAATTGTACAACTCTGTTCCAATTGGACTAACAAAAATACAAATCTAGGTTCCAGATCCTGATATCCGGTGACTCATTAGGGTCGTAGGAGCACAACATATACTGCAACCGTAGTTTTCTTTTTTTTTTTTTTTTGGACACGACAGCCTGGCGGAACACAATCTTCTCCATCCAGGCTGGTCTGAATTCAGAGTTTTCCTTCACCTAGACCCAAGGCTGTAGAACCCAGTATGTCCTTCTATTTTGCCCATAGCTTGAGAGAGAAGAGATGGATTCAAACCTTTGAATTCGAACTCGGCTCTCCAATTTCTCAATCCGAACGTATATCCATTACTCCACCATGCCCCAATCTAGGTTATAAGGAGTATAATCAGCTCCTTTTAGGGGATTGACTCCCTAAATATTTTCTTTATCATTTTATTAAAACGGTTCACTGCTAGGAATGTTGGGTCACTATGTCGGGCCAAGAAGTTTTTTCCTCCTGAATCCATCTTGCACATATACAAACCAACCATCCGTCCGTGCATAGAATACTGCTGTCATATATGGTCAGGCGCCCTGCTGTTCATTTCAGTGTTCTCGATAGGCTCCAAAAGAGAATCTGTAATGTGATAGGTCCCGACCTGGCAGCTCGACCCCAGCCACTTTCTCTCCGGCGGGATGTGACTTCCCTCTGTCTATTCTACGAATATATTCATGGCTTCTGCTCCAACGAGCTTAAGTCACTGGTGTCCCCGCCACAAGAATTTACTCGTGCTCCGGCAGATTCTTTTCTCGCACTTCCCGCTTGTGGAACTCCCTTCCATATCAATTGATTTCCTGGCGGCTACAACCTCCAGGAATTTAAATGCAGTGTCAATACCCATCTCTTATCCACCTGACTCCAGTTCTTTCTAGATCACCCTGTACATCTTGTTCTTTTCCTTTCTCTCTATCTTCCCAGCTGTCTTCACGTCTGTGTTCCCATCTTTCTCTTGCCCTTTCTCTAACATCCCATGTAACTGCTCCGCCTTTCTCTTCACTCTCCTCCTCTCTAAACTTTTACTCTTACGTGCACTACACGGATCTTGTAACATATTTACCCCTGAAGTTCGACAGATGACTAAGTGGGCGAAACCTTGTTTGTTGACGGTACTCGATTGTCTTTGAGTTTCTAATGGTAATCTTATTCGCTTTTTATTTACCATATCTCGCCAGGATGTGGATAAACATGGCACTCCACAACTTCCTGTCTTTTATTGCTCTGGCGAATTTTGTAACCACTGCCATTAAAATTTCTCTTTGTTCTGCCATCCATTCATCTGAACTGGTTAAGTAAATTACTCTTTGCTTCACTTGCTTTGTTTATCTACCCTGTGAGTGTTAAATTCTCTAGGCTCTCTTTCTTTATTATGAGCCCCAGAAATTCCAGCTCTCTCATTCCGGATGCAATTATCAGTTTCTCATACTTCCTATTTTCCTTAAGACGTCATCATTGCACGCATCTTATGTTCATTGTATTATCCGCATTCGTTGATAAAACACAGATCTCTGAAGCTTCAAGTGTGTACTTTGTCACTGTGAATATAACCCTGAATTCACTGAAAAGGTAAAATATTAAATATTAAATTAGTTTATTACTCTTTTCTTTGTTTTAACAATATTTTCGTGTGTCTTAATACTTAGTTTTGTTTTTAGAAGACGTATTTCGCTATTCCGATACATCTTCGGAATTCTATGTCACATTTGTTTTATTTTGACATTCCCAAAATGTAGTCTACATCCTGGGCTATACCTTTTGCTGATGACCTTGTAGTTAAGAACCCTCCTCTCGTTCTTTGCATTACTTATTTATCTCGAAGTTGCTAAGATGTTGTTAAATCTGGTGGTAGAAAAATGCTTCCTTTTCTTACCCTTCTATTTGTTCTTCAACTGCATGCAGGCTCTTTGTTCCCACTGAAGGTTACGGATTGCTCGAATATCTTGCCCGTATAAATCAGGTTTTCGTTGTATTTCATATATATCTTTGTGTCATAACTTATCAAATAATATGGAACCTACGTTTAGGATATTCTTCATCTGTATAACTCGCCCTGACCTCATCGTAAATGTACCATTCGTCGGTGAGTTGAATACTTTTGCCATATCTGGTGGGGTGCTCCTGCGAATCATCTTGAAGTTCCCGACAAAATCCAGTGCAGGATCTGCAATATAATGGATTCTGACTTGGCAGCTCGGCTCAAGTCACTTTCTCACCGACGTGATGTGGCTTCCCTTTGTCTTTTCTACAAGAATTTTCTTGGGAACTTCACTAACTAGTTTTTCCTTGGTACCCTTTTACTATAGAAATAGTTAAATGAAAACGCATCTTCTAATCTAACAGATTCTTTTCTCGCCCTCTCCGTTTGTGGAACTAATTTTTATTTGCATGTTTCCCTGATAGCTAAACCCCCAAAGTTTAAATGCAACGTCAATTATCATATTTTATTTATTTCATTCCCATCATTCTCTTATCTTTTCTTCAACATCCCAATAGCTACAATCTTCAAAAGTCTAAATGCAACGTCAATTGCCATCTTTTATCTACCTAATTCCCATCCATCTCTTATCTTTCTTCAACACCCCAATAGCTACAATATACAGAAGTTTAAATGCAACGTCAATTGCCATCTTTTATTTCCTTGATTCCCATCCATCTCTTATCTTTTCTTCAACATTCCAGTAGCTACAATCTCCAAAAGTTGAAATGCAACGTCAATTGCCATCTTTCATCGACTTGATTCCCATCCATCTCTTATCTTTTCTTTAACATCCCAATAGCTACAATCTTCAAAAGTCTAAATGCAACGTCAATTGCCATCTTTTATCTACTTGATTCCCATCCATCTCTTATCTTTCTTCTACATCCCAATGGCTACAATCTCCAACAGTTTAAATGCAACGTCAATTGCCATCTTTTATCTACTTGATTCCCATCCATCTCTTATCTTTCTTCAACACCCCAATAGCTACAATATACAGAAGTTTAAATGCAACGTCAATTGCCATCTTTTATTTCCTTGATTCCCATCCATCTCTTATCTTTTCTTCAACATTCCAGTAGCTACAATCTCCAAAAGTTGAAATGCAACGTCAATTGCCATCTTTCATCGACTTGATTCCCATCCATCTCTTATCTTTTCTTTAACATCCCAATAGCTACAATCTTCAAAAGTCTAAATGCAACGTCAATTGCCATCTTTTATCTACTTGATTCCCATCCATCTCTTATCTTTCTTCTACATCCCAATGGCTACAATCTCCAACAGTTTAAATGCAACGTCAATTGCCATCTTTTATCTACTTGATTCCCATCCATCTCTTATCTTTCTTCAACACCCCAATAGCTACAATATACAGAAGTTTAAATGCAACGTCAATTGCCATCTTTTATTTCCTTGATTCCCATCCATCTCTTATCTTTTCTTCAACATTCCAGTAGCTACAATCTCCAAAAGTTGAAATGCAACGTCAATTGCCATCTTTCATCGACTTGATTCCCATCCATCTCTTATCTTTTCTTTAACATCCCAATAGCTACAATCTTCAAAAGTCTAAATGCAACGTCAATTGCCATCTTTTATCTACTTGATTCCTATCCATCTCTTATCTTTTCTTCAACATTCCAGTAGCTACAATCTCCAAAAGTTTAAATGCAACGTCAATTGCCATCTTTTATCTACTTGATTCCTATCCATTATCTTTTCATCAACATCCCAATATCAACAATCTCCAAAAGTTTAAATGCAACGTCAATTGCCATCTTTTATCGACTTGATTCCCATCCATCTATTATCTTTTCTTCGACATCCCCTGTAACTTGTTTTCTTTCTTTGTAGTCCCCTGTGCACCAGTGGCATTTCTGCCTTGCTTGAGGTGAAATTATTATAAAACAATTGTGATTACACATTAAGTTAATCCCACTCGCCTGAGCAACCCTACAACCACACAATTAAATCCTCTACAGAAAACCAATGTAGTGTATCAATTTACATGCCCGTTCAGAGATTGTATCACTGGTACTAATGATAAACCCACTACATATATTGGTTTTACTACAACGATACTCTCCCGTAGACTTACCTGTCACCTTTCTGATCAGAGTTCAATTAAACAACATTTCTAAAGAAAAAAACATACCCATGTAAATAATATCAGAC
This sequence comes from Ascarosepion bandense, assembly GCA_037127315.1. Taxonomy (NCBI): domain Eukaryota; kingdom Metazoa; phylum Mollusca; class Cephalopoda; order Sepiida; family Sepiidae; genus Ascarosepion; species Ascarosepion bandense. The sequence goes on along the minus strand of JBBBDQ010000690.1, from coordinate 2,216,770 downwards.
AGATTTTAGTCAACAATACAATAATACTCACTCAAACAATATTCACTCTTAAACAAAGAAACTTTTTGAAGCACAACCAAAAATCAATTCGACTCCCCCACATTGTTTTATTTTGACAATTCTTAATTAAAATATCTTCTTTTGCTAACTTTTTTTACACTTGAATTCTTTGCCCAATCAGTTAACTATCATACGTGATACACGCTTAGACGATCATGTCTCGAAAGAGACATGACTGACTAAATTATCCCGCAGTAGGTTGCCATTACTTTCTGCTGTAGACTGGTTGCTAGCCAAAGCTACAAAACCCAATTTATGCTGTTGTTTAACCCATAACTGGAGGAAAGAAACGGATTAATACCTTTCCCATGGGTATTTGCGCGTAAGTGGATGCAAGGAATTTAACTGGAATTCGAACTCGGCTCCTCGATTTCTTGTACCAATTGCATCACAACGTACAACCCACACACGCTCACACCCACCCACACACACACATACACACACACAAATAAATTTTGAAAATCATCAGACTACAGCCACTTCCCCACCGACGAGATGTGGCCTCCCTTTGTCTGTTCTATAAATACTTTCATGGCTTCTGCTCCAACGAACTTAAGTCACTGGTGCCTCTGCAACAGGTGTTTACTCGTGCAACCAAATTGGCAACTGACTCCTACGCATTCACAGTTAGATTAACCAAATGCAGACGACAATTATACTCCTACAGCTTCTTTTCTCGCACTTCCCGCCTGTGGAACTCGCTTTCATATTCTTGCTTTCCTGACGGCTACAACCCACAGGAATTTAAAAACAATGTCAATACTCATCTCTTAACCACTTGACTCTAGTTCTTTCTTCACCGCTCTGTATATCCTTTCTTTTCTCTCCACCTTTGCAACTGTCATCGCACCTGTATTCCCATCCTTCTCTTGCTTCTTTCTAACCGGTTCGTCTTTCTTTTCACTCTCTTCTACCTAATCTTTTTACTCTTATGTAGCCCCCTGCACATCAGTGGCATTATTTAAAAACAATGTCAAAACTCATCTCTTAACCACTTGACTCTAGTTCTTTCTTCACCGCCCTGTATATCCCTTCCTTTCTCTCCACCTTTGAAACTGTCATCACACCTGTATTCCCATCCTTCTCTTGCTTCTTTCTAACTAGTTCGTCTTCCTCTTCCCTCTATTCTACTTAATCTTTTTACTCTTATGCAACCCCCTGCACATCAGTGGCGTTACCGCCTTGCTCGGGGTGATACGATTGAAAAAAAAATAAAAATAAAAATCGTCACGATAGAGTGGGGCAATATTTGCATTGGACAATGTGCAAACACTTTGAAAAATATATAAACAAACACTGGTATAAACATCACCCAGCACCGGTTACAGAAATAGAAGATGAAATCATTCTATCGGATTAAACCAACTACACAGACAAAAATTGAAGCAATGTTGGGGCATTATTTTCAAAAACCAAAAAGAAAAAACTTACCTACTAACTGATATGGCTTGCCACGGGGATTGTAACATAGCAACCAAGGAATTTGAAAAAACTATCAAAATATAGAGATAAGGAAATTGAAATAGAAAAAATGTGGAAATTGAAAACAAGAATCGTACCAGTGATAGTAGGTGCGCTTGGAATGATCAAAAATGGAGCAAAACAACACACTGAAAAAAATCATTGGAAACCCCAACTTAAGATATATATATATATATATATATATATATATATATATATATATATATATATATATATATTATCTTTTTAAGTACAGCCCATACATTAAGAAGAACTTTGTCTATGTAACGTCAGGGATGTTATGGGAGACAGAAAAAACATGAAATGTAGCCATAACAACACACCACGACCTGCCTTCGGTCTTTCCGCAGACTTGGTAGGTAGTGCAACCATAGCAGAAATCGAAATATGATGAAAATAATAATAATAATAATAATAATAATAATAATGAAAGGCTGACAGAATTAAAATCCAAGTACAATCCTTGAATACTAATTCTTTCCAGATGAACATCTGCCAACAATCGAATTTAGGCAAATGCAGGTTGCGTGGCATTGAGGTTGAAAATGTCATTTTTTTTTTAATATGTCTTCTCGAATGTTCCATCAGGTAGACGAAGTAAACAAGAGTATACACAGAAACAATTAGGTATTATTGTAGATATATATAAAAAAAATCTCTTTTTAAGTACGGCCCATACATTAAGGAGAAATTTGTCTATGTGACGTGATACGATTAAATAAAACACTCTTACAAAGATTCAATTCCTTATAATTCTTTTATTTCGTTCTTCCCTCTTCCGGTTCCTTCTCTCTGTCTTGAATCTTCTCTCTTTCTTTTGTATCTTCTCTTCTTCCACTTTCTTTTCTCTATCGTGACTCTTCCATCTTTCACTTACTCTTTTCTATCGTGAATTTTCTCTCTTTGGATTTCTTTTTCCTTACCTTTTCTTCTCTCTTTCACTTTTTCTTTCCCCCGCTTTCTTTTATCAACCGTCCACCTTCTCTCTCTTCCGCGTTCTTTTCTCTATACTTTTTGTTCTCTACTTCTGTTTTCTTTTACGTAATTTATATCGTCTGCTTTCTTCTTTTTTTCGAATTACTTCTTTTTCATGCTTTCTTCTTTTCCAGTTTTCTTTTCTCTATCTTATACTAGAAGTATAGCCCGGCGTTGCTCGGGTGTAAGGAAAGCTTTTAAACTAATCCATGGTCCTGGAGCTCAAAATCTTTGGACGTTGGCACGAAAGACTAAAAAGCAATAGTTGTTTCCAGTTAAAGCGAAATCGTAGACTGAAAGAAAAATGAATGGATGTAAGTCAAATTTTGATTTCCTGGTATCGATATCAAATAAGTTTTTTTCGTCGTAAACTGAATTTTGAAGACTAAATAAGTCCTCTGAGAAAATGGTATCATGGCTGAGACTAAGAACTACAATTATACCTACTTAGAGCCAAACCCGAAGCAAAAACTAAAATAAAAAGGGTGAAGAAATACAGACATACAGACAGATAAACAGACACACACACAAACATCTTGCCTTTTATATATATATATATTATTGATTTTCTGCACTATTGTAAGAACTGCAACCTTGAAACTTCTGAATATCGTTTCTTATGTCTTTGTCTATGAGTGTATCAAATTTGATTAAAATCGGACCACTCCTTCTATAACCTGATTTTTTCGATTATCGATATTTATCGGGGGTACCTCGACACAAAACCTAGCTAAGAACACTCGCAGACGCTTGTAGTACAATGTTTAAATTTTCAAGAAAATCGGTTCAGTTGTTTTGGAGTCTATAGGTAACGGACACACACACACAGACACACACACACACAGAGACAAAGTTCCATTTATAAATAAGTTTAAATAGATGTTCTGTTCTACTTATTTTTTTTCTATCGTGTATCTTCACTTTTTTTCGCTTTCTTTTCTCTTTTGCTTTTTTTCTGTTCATTGAATTTCTAATTTCTTCCGATTTCTTTCTCCTTCCCGTTTTTTTTTCTCTATTTCGTATCTTGTCTCTTCCGTGTTCTTCTTTCTCCCGTGTTCTTCTCCCTTCCTTTTGTATCGTTTCTATTCTGCTTTCTTCTTTCATCCTCTTTCTTCTCACTCTTTCCTATCGCCTCTCTTCCTCTTCTTCCTTTTACACAGCAATTTATTTGATTGCCTGATAAAGTATTTTAGAAATGTCACACGAGATCAGATTCTAGACAAGGTCAAATTTTTCAATCATCAAAGAAAGAAAAATAATAGTTTCTATTTTTTCTTTTTTTTAAGAAAGACCGATTCTCCCGAAGAAATAACATCAAGTGCGACTGAAATAGAATGCAAATTACTCGAAATGAAAGAATTATTTTCTTTTATTGAATGAAACCAGGGACATAGTTGCAAAGTATTTCAAGAACGTGCTCAACTTGTTTGGAGGTTTTTCTCAAAAAAGCCCAAGAATTTGAACAGATTTTAAGGGGTGACTTTGAACTACCGTAGCCGCCGTCGTCGCTCTTCTCTCCCTTCTTCGGGATCACCCGCACCTCTTCTCGCTCGGCATCTAAATGGCACGGATGCTTCGGCGCGACGCTTTCATCCGCATGGCCGCACTTCCCCTCCGGTCCGTCGTCGCGACCCGTTCCTGTCGTGCAGGTCGACTATTGTAGACAAAGTATCCAAATGTGTATTTGATAAAAGTTAACAGTGTGACTAAATATTTTTACTAGTAACAACCTACTTACTAATAAGATATTTGTCTTTATATGACAAGGAGGTTTTAACCGATACTAATAGGCAACCATGTTTCATATCATCTTAACAGAATAATTCATTATTAAATAGGTGGGATCAGGCTATTTTGATTATTTTGAATAGATTTTATTTTTAATAATTTAAATATTAAGATTCGACTTCGAGTTAACTATATAGATAATAACAATAAATTCATTCAGTCATTTAAGTGTCATACATGATACACGCTTGGGTAATCATGTCTCGAAAGAGACATAATTTGGTGTGCAGAAATTTTTCCCGCAGTAGATTTGTTATATAGCGACAAACAACAAAAACGCATATATATATCCATAAATATATCAGTGATATTTTTATTAATGAACGATGGACCGTGTGGCCTAGTGAACAGAGAGTTGAGGGAGCGCTCTTCTAAGGGTTGACAGGGTGACGGGGGGTGTCGTCGTATCTGTTCTCCTCTACGTCTCTCTCTGCCTAGACTGCCTGTCGAGACTGACTGACTGCGACTCTGCTTAGCTTCTTCTTCGACTTCTGGCGAATCCTTGTTTTCGAGGTCTTTTTATATCTTCCAAAACCGGAACTTGTTTCTTCCGGGTTTTGCCTCGATCCGCGACGCCTACACGACGCCTACGTAAATTCTCAGAGACACCTGTTCTGTCTGCCCCTTGTGGCCATTTCCGCTACTGCCGGAAATAAGGTCAAACAACCATCCGTTCCTTTCAACGGCCGGAAAACGCCCCCGCTTCCTCACTTCCTTCTTCGGGTGGGGCCAGATTATTATATTACAGATTGTCATTAATTTCTACGGGAGATTGGTTGCCAACCAAGGGGAGAAGAATTTAATGTTTCCTAATATTTAACCCATAGCTAAAGGGAGAAGGCGAATAAACACCTTTACCAATGGTATTTGTGCGTAAATGAATGTAATGAATTCGACTGGAATTTGAACTCGGCTCTCCGATTTCTCATTCAAAGCCGATATTCACTACACCACGACGCATATCCAAACACAACAAACACTAAATACTAATACAAAACATAACCAATAAAAATGGCCAGTCGTCTAACTTCCATGAAATCAATACAGGCGTTCTCCAGCGCTTCTTCTTCTTCTTTCAGGACGTAGGCGATCATGGTCTTCCACGTCTCCCTATCTCTGGTGGCTCTTAGCACGCCTTCTCCTGTTACACCAACCAAACCTCACTCAGCCACCCACTAGCTCAAGACCATAAATCTAAAATATAAATGTACAGAAACTAGTATGGCCACAAAATGAGGGATCGGTGTATATATTGATTATGATATAGACTCGATCCCCCACTTTATATCCACATTATAATCTCATATAAACAGTTGGAATATATCTTCTTCTATGTGCTCTGTCTTTTCAGGACGAAGGCGATCATGGCTTTCCACGTCTCCCTATCTCTGGTGGCTCTTAGCACGCTTTCTTCTGTAACATTACGCCAACCCCATTCTGTAATCCACCTGCTCAGGCCCTTCAAATATGTTATCCGCTGTTTTCCTCTGTCTCTTTTTCCTTCTATCTGGCTTTCTAGTATCAGGTCCTCCAAGCCCTCGTTCCTCCCAGGTACTTCAGTTTTTTCTTCCTGATGCTCAATATTAATTTCATTTTCGTTTCCATTCTTTCCAAAACTTCATCATTGCTCATATGCTCGGTCCATGATATTCGCAGCATCCTTCTGTAGAACCACATTTCAGTCACTTCTAGTTTTTCCTTCATCCTTAATGTTATTCTCCAGCATTCACTGCCATATTGAAGAACTGACATCACATAGCATTCTAGTACTCTCTTCTTTGTTTCTAGCGAAATTGTTCTGTTTCTTAATACTCTTCTCAGATCCAGAACTGCATCCTTGTGCTTTTGGATCTCAGGAATATAAATGTATAGAAACTGCTGTGACCACAAAGTGAGGGGTCAGTTTATATATTGATTGTAATAGGGAACTGATTCTCCACTTTATGTCCAGTATGCTTTTGTAGAACCACATTTCCGCTGCTTCAAGTTTTTTCTGCATCTTCGATGATATTGTCCAACATTCACTGCCTTATTGAAGAACTGACATCACATAGCATTCAAGTACTCTCTTCTTTGTTTCTAGCGAAATTGTCCTGTTTCTTAATACTTTATTCAGCTTCTGGAACACGTCGTTTGCCATGCCAATTCGCCTTCGGATCTCGGTGTCGCAATTTCCGTCTTCTGTTAGAACAATTCCCAGGTATTTAAATTTTCGTACCTGCTTAATTTTAACATCCCCCACCTGTATTTGGCATTTTGGGTTGCACTTTTTGCTGATGACTATGCATTTGGTTTTTCTTGCAGTTTATTTGTAGTCCTTTAAAAAAAAAAAAGTATCTGCATAAGCATATAACCCTGTCTTTACTGAAAATATATGAAGATGACACAACACTATATGGGTGCACCTCCCTAAATCTAGATGACCAATGCCTGACAGCTGACCTTTCCTCTTATTATGTTAAAGAGCAAACTCGCGACAAGAGGTTTAATAACTGTTAGCAATGAGAACAAACTGAGCCGACGCTGCCTCGCTAATGCTTCTGCTTCCATGAACGTGACAGCGTATATATATATATATACTAGCAGTATAGCCTGGCGTTGCTTGGGTGTAATGAAAGCTTTAAAACTAATCCCTGGTACTGGAGCTCAAACTCAGCCTAAAGAATACTTGTGTGAAGTTTGGTGCGAATCGGATAAAAATTGTGGATTTGTATTAAGGACATACAGACAGATAAACAGACACACACATCTTGCCTTTTATATATATATATATATGATCGATTTTCTGCACTATTGTAAGAACTGCAACTTTGAAACTTCTGAATATCGTTTCTTATGTCTTTGTCTATGAGTGTATCCAATTTGATTAAAATCGGACCACTCCTTCTATAACCCGACTTTTTCGATTATCGATATTTATCGGGGGGTACCTCGACACAAAACTTAGCTAAGAACTCTCGCAGACGCTTGCAGTACAATGTGTAAATTTTCAAGAAAATCGGTTCAGCCATTTCGGAGTCTATAGATAACGTGGACACACACACACACACACACACACACACACAGAGACAAAGTTCCATTTATAAATAAGTTTAGATATATATATATTATATATGAAAATTTTAAATTTTCCAAAAACCTATGGCTATTTCAACGAGTTAATTTTACACTCGTTTTCTCAGTGATCACAAATCATTATGGCAAAATACAATTATTTGTCTGTATGTGCGTGTGTGTGGGTGTGCGTGTGTGTTTAAAAAACGGAAGTAAGGGTAGTGAAAAAAGTAAGTAAGTAAAAAAAGAAAAAGAAAGAATAATGGTCGAGGTAAACGAAAAAAAACGTGTAAGTTTGGCTGACGAAACAGAAAAGCTGCCATTCGGTGGCGGCAGTTGAAATGGATTTATAAAATAAATTAGAACAAAACTAAAAAATATATATGGGAAATGAATGGGTCTGACGTCCAACCCTTTCAGTTGTTCTTGCACAGATAATAGGGATAATATCATTAATTCTCACAAAAGACAGATTTTAAAGAATTTAGAGCTAATGTTAAAACTAGTATAATGCCATCTTTTATCTAAGTATTTTCTTCTTCCAGTAAATATTGGATCTGCAGATTATTTTGTATTTATTCAGGCAGATAGACGTGTTTTTCTGAATCTATAGCAACAATAAGTAAGATAACTCACTAAAACTTCTGAGAGCCGTAATCAGGATAGAGGAGAAAGCAAAAAAAGAGAGTAATTATCTAAAAAAAACTAGCAGGATAGCATAACACGTACAAAGATCTATTGTAAAAGGGAAAAACTTACATAGAACGATAAAGAGCATTTGTGAAGATCGCCCACACGGATCGTATATATAAAGGAAAATGCCTTGTTGGTCGATAGAAAAGCTGTTCATAAGGCTTCATAAAAAAAGGAAACGGAGCAAATTATTAGTTCTATTTGTAGAAAACTGAGAAACGTTGTTGAACGAATATTATTTTCTTATAGGGCTTCATGAAAAAGCCAGTGGAATTAGCAGATAGTTTTCTCGAAAATAGAAACATTTCTTTAATCGAAGGAAAATAACGAATAGGTTTTCAAAAGAATCGAATAAACATGTCCAGTTAACTGTCCAGAAATAAAGATATTTTCAAGTGTGTGAACAAATAACTTAGAGAGTTATGTTAAAGGGAGATAACTAAATAGCTACTGGAAGCGGCATCGCACATGGAATGAGAAGGATCGAAATAAAGGGTTCGGTTCGAAATTCCTAGCTGAAGAAAGCCGGAGCGTACAACGGTCGAAACGTTGTAAACATGGCTATAAAGATGAGGACAACAATGTAAATAATGTTAAGTAATAATCACAGACAATCGCTCTTACTCCCGACCATTAGCATGAAACAGACTAGTCTCCCTGAGAGTAGAACACTCCGCCTCCTTGGCCTCACGCTCTCAGCAGACCTCAAGTGGGATGACTATATCAAATCCATTGCTAAATCCGTTGCTAAGAAGGTCGGTTCACTGTGCAGTGCCTGGAAGTTTTTCCCGTCTGAGTCCATCCTGCACATATATAAATCTACCATCCGCCCGTGTACTGAATGCTGGTGCCACATCTGGTCGAGTGCCTCTGTTATTCACTTCGGGGTTCTTGACAAAATCCAACGGAGAATCTGTAACGTGATCGATACCAACTTGGCAGGCCGCCTGTAGTCACTCTCTCACTGGCGTGACGTGGCTTCCCTGTGCCTCTTCTATAAATACTTTCACAGCTTCTGCTCCGAGGAACTTAGACCACCGGTGTCTCCTAGGTACGAATTTGCACGAGTTACTAGATTGGCAACTAGGTCCCAGACTTTTACAGTGAAACCGATAAAATGTAACCGCAATTTCTACTCCAATAGCTTCTTTTCTCGCACCTCCCACCTGTGGAATTCCCTTCCACATACTTGCTCCCCGACAGCTACAATCTCCAGGAGTTTAAATGTAACGTCAATAGACACCTCCTAACACACTAACTCGCATCCATTCTCTCAAACACTCTTCCTATGTACCTCCTTACCCGTCTATCAGCCTCCTTCTGACATTTCCCATATCTAATCACTCTCTCTAAGTTACCCCCTGCGCAATAGTGGCAGTGGAATGCCTTGCTTGGGGTGAAATGATTAAAAAAAATAAAATAAAATACTGACTAAGAAGCCTTCATAGAAAAATAAAGAATCCTCACGATAATTCAGTCGGTTAAGTGCCAGACGTGATACGTGACTTGGTCGATCATGTCTCGAAAGATATATGATTTACTGGGCAGATGATTTTCCTGTGGTAGGTATCATTAATTTCTGCGGTAGACTGGTTGCCCGCCAACGCTATAGAACCCAATCTATCCTGTTCTTTGACTTTTAGCTAGAAGGGGGAGAGTTGTATTATATTATTAGATCGTAATTAGTGGGGAATCTGTTTATTACTTCATAACAATATAAAACTGATCCCCCACTTTATGCCCAGTAGAAGCCTTAATCATGTCTCCAACTATTATATTCCATCAGTCAGTTAAGTGCCATACGTGATACACGCTTTGGGCGATCATGTCGCGAAAGATATATGATTTACTGGGCAGAAGACTTTCCTGCACTAGGTTGCCATTGCATTCTGCGATAGACTGCTTACCAGAACCCAATCTGTCCTGTTATGTAGCAGTGATTTACCTCGGCGACCCAAAAGGGCCAGCGTCGGGTGTATGTTTTGCAAAGGAGTGTGGAAACGGTGAATTGGTGGGTGTTGGTTGGATGGAGAACCAGACAGCACTTTGTGGTAGCAGAATTGGTGTCGCTTGTAGCCGTTTATATTTCCTGTTTTGAGCTCTCATTGGATGAGTGGTAGCTAGGTCGAGTGCATAAAACGTGGTATGCTCATTTAAGAAGGGTGTTCGTTGTTATTTGAGCCGTCGTTCGCGTGAGAATAGCATTTCACGACCTGTGAATTTGGTTTGGAATACTTTTCTGTGGTTGTTTCCTACCAATAAATAATAGATTGTCCCAAAAGTTTGTAAACACTTGCAAAAAATTGAAATTTTACTCGCCAAGTAATCTAAGGTTACCAGAAAACACTTGCAAAAACTTGAAATTTTACTCGCAAAAACAACAAAAATTATTTCTCAAAATAAAGACCATCATTTTCCAAAACCTTCTGCCAGCGATTTGCAAGCTTTCGGATCTTGTCAAAGTACCATTCAGCCGGCTTCAAATCAAAGAATTCTTGACACGCTTCCTCGACTTCATCAAACGAGTCGAATCGGCGGTCCTTCAGAAAGTGTTGTATTGAGCGGAAAAGGCCGTAATCTAATGGAGCACAGTCAGGACTGTAGGCTGGATGCGACAGAACCTCAACGCCGTCCAGCTCTTCAAACTTGTCTTTGCTCTTCCTGGCGGTGTGTGGCTTGACATTGTCCTGCTGCATCAAAGCACGCTTTCGGTTGATCAGAGCCGGCTACTTTTGCTTCAACTTTTCGTAGACCCGCTTAAGTTGCTGACAGTAAAGTTCGGTACTGATGGCACGACCATTCGAAACCAACTCAAAATGCACGATTCCTTCAAAGTTCCACCAAACGCACAACATTACTTTCTTGCCTAATCGATCTTGTTTTGGAACCGACGGTGTCTCTTGCCCTTTCTGAACCCATCGCTTGTCTCGATTGTGCTGGACCAGATAAACCCATTTCGCAAGCGTTTACGAACTTTTGGGACAACCTAATATTTGTTTTCCTTTTTGCAACAAGCTAGAGGGAAGAAATGGGTTAATACCCAAGGGTATTTGCGCATAAGTGTAATGCAAGGAATTCAATTGGAATTTGAACTCGGCTCTCTGATTTCTCGTTCCGCAGCGATACCCACTGCACCACAACGCTCATCCTGAATGAAATTAGTCAAACCTAAATCTTCCAAATGCCAGCTAAAGACAAAAACGGAATTACATTTTTTAACAAGACACTATTTATCTGTAAGCGACTTATTTCAAAGATCATTTTTTAATCATTTTCCTTCATGCAAGGCAATAAAGTAACTAAGACGCAAGGGATTACTGAGTGCTAAAGAAAAAGAGAAGATGACTTTGGAGAAAGAAGACAAAGCGCTGATAGAATTTTGCTTAAAATAATTGTTCCCTTGTTTTTATCAGGTTTTCGGTGTTATACAGGAGGACTGATATTACACAACAGTTCAGTAATATTTTCATTTTTTCTTATATAATTTTTCTTTTTTAATACTTTGCTTAGCTTTTGGAATGCAACTTTCCCTATCCCAATGTGCCTTCAGATTCGGAATACATGAAATATTGATTTATCCCAGAATGTCAAGCACACGTTAGCCAGTGCAGATGATGAGAATCCTTTATAGGCTCACGATAATCTTTGATATTAGATATAAAATAGTGTAACCCCTTCGTAAATTATTTGAATTAAATTCAGTCAAGTGCCATACTTGATACACACTTGGTCGATCATATCTTGAAAGATATATGATTTTTCTGCAATAGATTGCGTTAAACTGGTTACCAAAACCTAATCTGTTCTGCTTTTAGCCCATAGCTATGTAGCAGTGACTTACCTCGGCGACCCAAAAGGGCCAGAGTCGAGCATATGATCATACTTTGATTTCAATATCAGATTGAGCAGAGCGTGAGCATATATTACCCATAAAACCGGATATACTTCTAAAACCTCTGGCACAAAGTTGTCAGATATGAGACACACATGTGATTATCATTGGGTGAATTTTTCTGAGAATAGCTGAAGATAAAGTTTTTGATGGAACACGATAAAGCTACAGCTAAAGTGTGGTAGAAAGAAACTTTCAAATTTGAGGTCAAGAATTCCATAATATATCTTATTTATGCGACTTAGTGCTATAAAAGAGTACGTAAATATGTCAGACATTTTGTTGTTCGAACTCCCTTAAACTACAGGGGTCCTCGGCATGACGATAAACTGCATGCGGCAGCAAGGCCTCCGATTGATTTACAACAAAATCGTAGACTTAGGGACTTTGACAGATCAACATATTTGAGGAGAACTGATATAACCCGACATTTGGCAAACCAAATCCGTATATGTGCTGCTCCCCAGATACAACAAAATCGTAGACCTAGGGACTTTGACAGATCAACATATTTTAAGAGAACTGATATAACCCGACCCTTGGTGAACATAATCCGTACTTGTGCTGCTCCCCAGATACAACAAAATCGTAGACCTAAGGACTTTGACAGATCAACATATTTGAGGAGAACTGATATAACCCGACCCTTGGTGAACATAATCCGTACTTGTGCTGCTCCCCAGATACAACACAAATGTTTAGATTTCAAACATCGTTCTAGGAGGTGAGATTGAAAGTGGCCGACGCTTGGAGAAGTCAATTTCGCTTGTTTAATTACTTTGCCGGAATGTGTCGTCTGTAATACATCTTATTTATTTCGACTTAGTGCTGTAAAAGAAAGCGTAAATCTGTCAGACATTTTGTTGTTCGAACTCCCTTAAACTACAGGGGTCCTCGGCATGACGATAAACTGCATGCGGCAGCAAGGCCTCCGATTGATTTACAACAAAATCGTAGACTTAGGGACTTTGACAGATCAACATATTTGAGGAGAACTGATATAACCCGACATTTGGCAAACCTAATCCGTATATGTGCTGCTCCCCAGATACAACAAAATCGTAGACCTAGGGACTTTGACAGATCAACATATTTTAAGAGAACTGATATAACCCGACCCTTGGTGAACATAATCCGTACTTGTGCTGCTCCCCAGATACAACAAAATCGTAGACCTAAGGACTTTGACAGATCAACATATTTGAGGAGAACTGATATAACCCGACCCTTGGTGAACATAATCCGTACTTGTGCTGCTCCCCAGATACAACACAAATGTTTAGATTTCAAACATCGTTCTAGGAGGTGAGATTGAAAGTGGCCGACGCTTGGAGAAGTCAATTTCGCTTGTTTAATTACTTTGCCGGAATGTGTCGTCTGTAATACATCTTATTTATTTCGACTTAGTGCTGTAAAAGAAAGCGTAAATCTGTCAGACATTTTGTTGTTCGAACTTCCTTAAACTACAAGGTTCCTCGGCATGACGACAAACTGCATGCGGCAGCAAGGCCTCCGTTTGGGAAGTTGTGATGAGCATTGAACGTTTAGTAGGCTATTCTTTACTTTACTGATTTCAATCCTCTTTGAGCATTTCACATGTCCTTATGCCAGACTAAATATGGTTTAATAAGATGTCATTTGCTTCAACTCAGGTAAATGATTATAAAATTTTGTATATATATAATATTCAGATTGTTACTCCCACCGGTACATGTGGTTTATACGCATAACGGTAAACCGTATCCGGCAGCAAGACCTCTGATTGGGAGTTTGTGAGAAGCATGGAAACACCTCTTAGTTGCTGTTGTTTTCATGTCCACCCTGATCCGGAGTCGTAGCAACTGTTAGGTTCCCAGCTATGGGCAAATAGTTAACCTCCAAACTGGTGTCAAAACACTATGAAAATATAAAAATAAACTTTTATAGAAAATATACATTTTTAAAGAAAAATATTATTAACAATAATTTTTTGAAAAAAAAATGCTTACCATAACACATTTTTGAAGGAAAACAAATTATTCTCAGCAAAACACTTTTGAATACAAATGTAGAAGACATTTTCAGTTTTCTAAAATAGAGAAAAGAATAAAAACAAAAATGTTTACTAAAATCTCACTATAACTGAACATTTTTTTAAAATACCTTAAAACCCTAACATTTTTGGCATTAAATAACCCACAGAGGTTGATATGCCGTTAAACAAAACTCAAACTCAAAACTTAAACTTAAACTTAAACTACAGATATTTATATATTCCTAGGGGAACTTGTGAAGATTACATGCATATTGACAACTAGGATATCAGCATTTTAATTGCATGGCATATAACATATTCATTTGTGAATTACCCCAGAATAGTGTTACTATATGTAAATGATATATACATATACACATGCAAAATTAATCAAGCATATGGAAAAATAACTTCGTATAAAAGAAGTAAAGTGTTATTAAAAGGGTGTAAAAACCCTGGGGACAAACATTCTCGTGACGTCAGTTGAAAGCAAATTTGTGCAGAAAGAATGAAAGAAATAGTAATCTGACAGATTTACACACACACACACACACACACACACGTATATATATATATATATATATATATATATATATATATATATATATATATAAGTGAAAAAAATTCTCAAACATTATCCCCATATATATATATATATATATATATATATATGGGGATAATGTTTGAGAATTTTTTCACTTAATTGGGCAGAGTCAAATCAACATCGAAGTTTCGTGAAAACGTCACTATGATATCCTCACCCCTCCAGGCTTTTTTCAATCCGCTTGATTCTATCAACGCGCTGTCCCTATCTTAATATCGAGTGTACTCCATACTTTCGACCCTGTGTCACATCTAATATCGAGCACTTCACGGTGAAAATTATGTATCTATATTGTAATTTTCTATTAAGCTTATCAAAAAATATTAAAAAATAAACAAAACTTTATTATTTATTATTATTTAATGAAACATGCATTAGTATATATATATATATATATATATATATATATACTAATGCATGTTTCATTAAATAAAATAGATAAGATTGTTTATGTAATTTTTTTCCATATTCTCTGATAAGTTTAATAGCACTATCATTAAATGAAGAAAGAAAATTACAATACTGATACATAATTTCTTAATAATCCAGTCTAAGCATTCAGCTTACATAAACAATATTCAAAGATGTCAAATTACATTATATATTATAAACACGGACAAATAATAATGACAAACTGTTTTTGTTTACATGGAAGATTTACAAGCAACAAATCAGATTAAATTAACATTAAATTTGCTAATATTTTCAAATAAATGTGTCACAGATGTATATTTTATTTTTTGCTAAGTTTCTAAAACCGAGAATCAACTTTTATTTGCAAATGTTTTGATCGCTCAAAAATGGACGATAAATTAAAAGATTTAAAAAAGTGTAAAATTTCAGATTCCAATGAATATGATTTCTACTTGAAATACACCAGAGTTTTTTGCTTACTGGAAATCATTTAGCATTCAATTAAAACTAAAATAAAAGTTACAAGAAAACATTTTTTTAATTCAATTTAAGAGATAGTTATCAGAAATGAGTGGAGGTATCTACTTAACAGGAGTAACCCGGAATTAGTGAATTTTTTAAAATCGTACTGCAAATTAAGGGTGAAACTCCGAAGATGGAAGAAGCCCAGCACATCACCAAGGCTGCAATTCAACACGCTTGTGAATGATCTCACCCTCAGAAAGAATACACTAACAGCGTGAGAAAGAAATATGAAGAACAAATTCGAAAAATACACTCAAAATGGGACTCACAAAAGGAAGCGATGGTGACTTCAGTGTACAACATTGCCCCAAAGGAAATCAGACGCAGAAGACAAAACGAGTGGATGATCGAAGAGATCCACCACATGATGCCAAGACATGAAGCAGAGTACAAGAAACTCCACAGGGAGATAAGGAACAAATGCAGACAAGCTAAGGAGGAATGATTCAACAACAAATGCGCAGCAGTAGAGAGACTGAGCCGGACCAATAAAGCAGAGATGCATAAATAGATAAAAGAACTGACAGGACAAAAAACCTGCTCCTCAAAAGGATGAATAAAATCCAAGGAAGGAACAATCATATTGGAGAAAGAGAAAATACTCCAGTGATGAGAAGAGTATATAAAGGATCTTTTTTGCGACAGGAGAGAACAACCGAGAATACACAAGGAGGTGGATGGACTGGAAATACTAAAATCCAAAGTGGAAGCTGCAATGGCCAAAATGAAAAGAAACAAAGCAGCTGGTTCAGACGGCATAGTGATAGGAGCTGCTGATAGCATTAGAAGAATATGGCATAGAAAAAATTACCAACATAATAAACGAAATTTATAGCAGTGGAATGATACCAGACGACCTATGCAAGTTGATATTTATAGCACTGCCGAAGAAACCAGGTGCAAACGAGTGTGAACTACACAGAACTATCAGCTTAATAAGTCACATTACAAAACTGATTGTCAGAATCCTGATGAATAGAGCAAGAAGCAGAATCTGGCCAGAGATAGAACAGGAACAGTGCGGGCTCTTCAAAGACACTGGAACAAGGAACGCCATATTTATGATTAGGATGCTCTCCGAAAGGGCAATACAAATGAAGAAAGACTTGTACCAATGTTTTATTGATTATGCGAAGGCATTCGACAAGATACGACACAAAGAATTGATGGAGATGCTCGGCAGCCTCGACATTTTTGGGAAAGACATCAGAGTGATTAAGAATCTCTACTGGCAGCAAACTGCCTGCATACGGACAGGTAACGAATTCAGCAGATTTGCAAAGATAGAAAGAGGCGTAAGACAAGGATGTGTCTTTTTACCGGATCTGTTCAACTTGTACAGCGAGAATATTTGGAGGACCCTAGATGACACGCCAGGATTTGTTATTGGAGGCCACAACTTGAACAACATAAGGTATGCAGATGATACAGTGCTGATTGCAGACACGGAAAGGAAACTACAAGACCTCCTACAGAAGGTATCGATGGAGAGTGACAAAATAGGACTACAAATAAATTTTAAGAAAACTGAATGCATGGTCATCAGCAAAATGTGCAATCCAAAATGCCAAATACAGGTGGGGGATACCAGAATCAAGCAAGTACAAAAAATTAAATACCTAAGAAGTGTTCTAACAGGAGATGGAAAGTGCGACACAGAGGTCCGAAGGCGAATTGTCATGGCAAAAGACGCGTTCCAGAAACTGAGTAAAGTACTAACACACAGGAATATTTCACTAGAAACACATAAAAGAGTGCTGGATTGCTATGTGATGTCAGTTCTTCAATACGGCAGTGAATGCTGGACAAAATCATCGAAAATGAGGACAAAACTTGAAGCAGCGGAAATGTGGTTCTACAGAAGGATGCTGCGGACATAGTGGACTGAGCATGCAAGCAACGATGAGGAGTTGGAAAGAATGGAAACGAAAAGGAAATTAATAGTGAGCATCAGGAAGAGACAACTGAAGTTCCTGGGACATGCAATGAGGAAGGAGGGCTTGGAGAACCTGATACTGACAGGCCAGATAGAAAGAAAAAGAGATAGAGGAAGGCAGTGGATAACCTATTTGCAGGGCCTGATCAGGTGGATGACGGAACGAGGGTTGCGAGTTGTAACAGGAGCAAACATACTAAGAGCCACAAGGGATAGGGAGACGTGGAGAGCCATAATCGCCTACGTCCTGAAGGGACAGGGCACATAGAAGAAGAAGAAGAAGAAGAAGAAGAAGAAGAAGAAGAAGAAGAAGAAGACTTAAGAACTTTGACAGATCAACATATTTGAGAAGGACGGAACCCAACCCTTGGAAAACATAATCCGTACTTGTGCTGCTCCCCAGATACAACAAAATCGAGGACATAGGGACTTTGGCAGATTAACATATTCGAGAAGGACGGATATAACCCGACCCTTGGCAAACATAATCCGTACTTGTGCTGCTCTCCAGATACAACAAAATCGAGGACATAGGGACTTTCGCAGATTAACATATTCGAGAAGGACGGATATAACCCGACCCTTGGAAAACATAATCTGTACTTGTACTACTCCCCATATACAACAAAATCGTAGACATAGGGACTTTTACAGATCAACATATTTTAGGGGGACGGATATAACCCGACTTTTGGCAAACATGATCAGTATTTGTGCTGCTCCCTAGATACAACAAAATCGTAGACTTATTTAAGAAGGTCGGATATAACCCGATCCTTGGCAAACATAATCCGTACTTGTGCTGCTCCCCAGATACAACACAAATGTTTAGATTTCAAACATCGTTCTAGGAGGTGAGATTGAAAGTGGCCGACGCTTGGAGAAGTCAATTTCGCTTGTTTAATTACTTTGCCGGCATGTGTCGTCTATAATACATCTTATTTATTTCGACTTAGTGCTATAAAAGAAAGCGTAAATGTGTCAGACATTTTGTTGTTCGAACTTCCTTAAACTACAAGGGTCCTCGGCATGACGATAAACTGCATGAGGCAGCAAGGCTTCCGATTGGGAAGTTGTGAAGAGCATTGAATGGAATGTGTCGTCTAGGGAATTTTATTCGTTGCGCACCCGCCCAAAATGAATGTGCTTTAATTTCGGGCGACCTTCTGCAAAAGTTGTAACCGCGCCAACAGAAGAAACGATGCTGGAAGAAAATTATCAAGAATTTAATTGAAGGTGAAATGCAAAATCGCACAACATTCATGTGGCTGCTACTTTTCTACCCTTGGGGCAATGAGTGAAGTCTGTTTAGTAATGCCGGTTATACTAACATTTTCTCTCTACTTCTGCGCATTTGTTGTTGAGCCATTCCTCTTTCTTATCGTTTCTTATCTCCCTGTGTAGTTTCTTGTACTCTGCTCCATGTCTTAGCGTTATATTTTGTCTCCTTTGCATCATGTGGAGAATCTCTTCAGTCATCCATTCGTTTTTTCTTCTGCGTTTGATTTCCTTTGGAGCAATGTTGTACACTGAAGTCACCATCGCTTCCTCAATGTCGGATTTTCTCCAACGCAGGATGTTTGATTGGGATATGCAGATTTTCGTGAACGACCAGCTCTGAAGACATCTAGCCAATTCTCTTGAACTCTACTTCTGCAAGAATATTTATTTTTATAGATACGAAAATGTTGCTGAAGGATAAACGTGCGATGGAGGGAAAAGGGCTGGTCTTCATTAGTCTTATAATTAAAATTCTTTTTCTATGTGCCATGTCTCTTCAGGACGTAGGCGATCATGGCCTTCCACGTCTCCCTATCCCTGGGGGCTCTTAGCACGCTTTCTCCTAAAAAACGCGCAAAAAATCATGTTAAAAGTTAGCCACGGCGATGACGTAAACAAAACAAGATTTTAACCAAAATTTCGAGCCTGTTAGAAAGGATTTAAAAATTTCGAAAATAATGAAAAAATACTTTGGTCTTTCACCTTAATAATAACATGAACATTTTGACGATAAAACTTTTTTTTTTCGTTAAGTTTGTGGCCTTTTTTCATTACGCTATGCTGTTTTTCCTGCGAAATAGTAAAGGTCAGTCAGTTCAGTTAAGTGCCATACGTGATACACGCTTGGGCGATCATGTCTCGAAAGAGACATGACTGACTGGGCAGAAGATTATCCCGCAGTAGGTTGCTATTGCTTTCTGCGGTAGATTGGTTGACGAATAAGGCTATAGAACATAATCTGTCCTATTATTTGACTCATAACTAGATGGGGGAAGTGATGTACTTTATCATTATGTAGTAATTAGTGGGGGATCAGTTTATTACTTTAAAACAATAGGAAATCGATCCCCCACTTTATGTCCAGTAGAAGCTTTAATCATGTTTCCAGTTATTATATTCAGTCAGTTAAGTGCCATACGTGATATACGCTTGGGCGATCATGTCTCGAAAGAGACATGACTGACTGGGCAGAAGATTATCCCGCAGTAGGTTGCCATTGCTTTCTGCGGTAGACTGGTTGCCGACCAAAACTATAGAACCCAATCTGTCCTGCTATTTAACCCATAACTGGAAGGAAGAGACGGATTAAAACCTTTCCCAAGGTTATTTGCGCGTAAGTGAATACAATGGATTCAACTGGAATTCGAACTCGGCTCCCTGGCTTCTCGTTTCGAGCCGATATCCATTGTACCACAACGCACATCCGCTAGCAACGGTATCAGATTTAAAAACACTAATAATTATTTACAATAAGATATATGATATTTTCAAGAAACTAAATAAAATATTGTTAGTCATAAAACGCCCATAAATTCCTAACTAGTGGCAGAAGCATCAATTGACTGACCAAAATCAATGGGGGGCTTTGATAATATAAGACAATCATTCGTCCAAACACTTACTCAAACACAAAAACCAATTAGAAAATCACACCCGAAATACGAAAGACGCTATGCATCCAGAAGAGAACTGATATTTTTGCCCACCTAGACGGAAGAGTGGGGAATCAAACTAAAGAACGTTTGGGCAGCAGTGGCGTACAGAGGACTAGTAGCGCCCAGGGTGAGGATTGTGACTGGCGCCATCCTACAACCACCCCAAACAAAACTGTTTGTTTGTTTGTTTTTGAGGATTAACGACCTATCAATCCTTATGGGATCATTTTAAGGTCATAACCAGTGATTTTTTGGGTAAGGTTATTTTTTATTTTTACAACGTTTTTCTTTTCACGTTTCATTGGGATTTGTTTTTTAAGAGCAGGGTTCCCAAGTCCTACCCTTGTTATTTAACCCATAACTGGAGGGAATGGACGGATTCATACCTTTCCCAAGGGTACCAGTGCTTAAGTGAATGCAGGTTATTCAACTGGAATTCGAACTCGACTGACCGATTTCTCTTTCTGAGCCGATATCCACTGCACCACAGTCACTATACGCTTACAGCACCTAGTATTCCTAAGCGGTCACCCATCTAAGTACTGACCAGGTTCAACGTTGCTTAACTTCGGTGATCTAATAATAATAATATAATAATATAATAATAATAATAATAATATAATACATCTCTTACCCCTCTAGCTATGAATCAAATAATAGGACAGATTGGATTCTATAGCCTTAACTGGCAACCAGTCTACCGCAGAAAGTAATGGCAACCTACTGCTGGCTAATCTTTTGCCTAGTCATTCATGTCTCTTTTGAGACATGATCACCCAAGCGTGTATCACGTATGGCGCTTAACTCACTTGTACTTAATGAGCAGCCCAAAATTAATCTCCGTATGGTCCATCTCCGCCGTTAGCGCTTTTTGGAAACATATCTAAAATTTTCTTCACAGGTTTGGCCAAATTATCAGCAGCCAAATATAAACGTTTTAAAAATAAAATTGAAAACTATTTTATTTATTTTTGATATCTAATTTTGGGTGTATTCCCTAAAAAATAAAATAAAATTAATATATTCCATCAGAAGTACCGCCTCCGATCCACTGTTGGGGCAGAAATTAAAGAGGTCAATGAGCTTACATTCGCTAGTTAAGTAAAACTTTGAAAGCAGAAACTAAAGACAATAAATAAGCCATTTGGAATTAGAAAGTACTTTCCGCCACAAAATAAAAAAAAAACGAGAAAATCGTGTTTAAGGTTTGTCAGCTTTCGAAATGCCATAACTTTTGATCTATTCGAGATAAACCATTAATTTTTTTAAGGATGCTAAAAGTACATGCTTTAACATACAAATACTTTAAAAAACATACACAATAATTCATTTTCAGAAGCTTTACTTCAGCTTATACTTTTTGTGGTGAGGTCACAGGCCTTCTATCTCAGTGGTTTTGGGACAGTTAGATTAAATATTGAATTGTGTAATCTTTCGTTGAAGTTAACCTTTTCATCACTGTAAAACATTAGCGATTTTCATTAACGAAGAACATACGGATAAAATATTTTGTTTTCGAAACGAGAAACGTTCAGATTCTTTTTTTGTTCCTGTAGAAAATAACTTTAAAAAAAAAAGAATTACTTTACATTTTCAAATTAATAAATTCGAAATAAGACACACGCAAACATGTCTTAATCACGGTGGTCATCGGGGACAATTTTGCACGAAATCTACAATATTTAAACTGTAGAAAGAATCTTTTCTCCAAATAGAAAATATCAACTTTTTCCGCTATTTCTATGACAGGAGCTTACACGTATGATCTCATATCGAAAAAGCTTTATTTTCAACGAAGAATTGAGGCGTTTGGAATTAGAAAATACTTTCCGCCGTTAAATTTAAAAAAAAAACGAGTAAAACGTGTTTAAAGTTTGTCTACTTTCGAAATGCCATAAGTTTTGATCTTTTTGAGAAAAACCTTCATTTTTCTTCTTTTTTTTCTATGTGTCTTGTCCACATCTCCCTATCCCTGGGGGCTCTTAGCACACCTTCTTCTGTTACACCACCCAAACCCCTCTCTGCCATCCACTAGCTAAATACCATAAATCTAGAATATAAATGTATAGAGACTAGCATGGCCACAAAATGAGGGATCAATTTATATACTGATTATAATATAGATTTGTCCCCCC
The DNA here is from genome assembly GCA_037127315.1 of Ascarosepion bandense. Lineage (NCBI taxonomy): Eukaryota > Metazoa > Mollusca > Cephalopoda > Sepiida > Sepiidae > Ascarosepion > Ascarosepion bandense. The sequence continues at coordinate 2,194,262 of JBBBDQ010000690.1, read as the reverse complement.
ACTCTAGATCCACATTATAATTTCTCATAAACAGTTGGCATATATATTCTTCTTCTATGTGCCCTGTCCCTTCAGGACGTAGGCAATCATGGCCTTCCACGTCTCCCTATCCCTGGTGGCTCTTAGCACGCTTTCTCCTGTTACACCACCCAAACTTGGCTCTACCATCCATTAGCACAAGACCATAAATCTAGAATGTAAATGTATAGAAACTAGAATAGACACAAATGAGGGATCAGTTTATATATTGATTATAATATAGATTTGATCCTCCACTTTGTCGCCACATTATAATTTCTTATAAACAGTTGGAATATAACTTCTTCTATGTGCCCTCTCAATTCAGGACGTAGGCGATCATGGTCTTCCACGTCTCCCTATACATGTTGACTCTTAGCACGCTTTCTCCTGCTACACCAACCAAACCCGGGTCTACCATCCACTAGCTCAAGACCATAAATCTAGAATATAAATGTATAGAAACTAGAAGAGACACAAATGAGGGATCAGTTTATATATTGATTATAATATAGATTTGATCCTTCACTTTAGACCCACATTATAATTTCTTATCAACACTTGGCATATATATTCTTTTTCTATGTCCCCTGTCCCTTCAGGACGTAGGCGATCATGGCCTTCGACGTCTCCCTATCCCTGGTGGCTCTTAGCACGTTTTCTCCTGTAACATCTAGCAACACCCGTTCAGTCATCCATCTGTTCAGGCCTTTCAAATATGGTATCCGCTGATTTTCTCTGTCTCTTTTTTCCTCTATCTGGCCTGTTAGTATCAGGTTCTCCAAGCTCTCCTTCTTCATTGTATGTCCCAGAAACTTCAGATGTCTCTTTCTGATGCTCAGTATTAATTTCCTTTTCGTTTCCATCATTTCCAAAACCTCATCATTGATCACATCCTCCGTCCATGATAAACGCATCATCCTTCTGTAGAACCACATTTCAGTTGCTTCAAGTTTTTCCTTCATCTTCGTTGATATTGTCAAACATTCACTGCTATGTTGAAGAATCCAGTACTCTCTTCTTTGTTTCTAGTGAAATTGTCATGTTTCTTACATTACTCAGCTTCTGGGGAGCGTTCTTCACCATGCAAATTCGAGTTCGGATCTCTGTGTCGCACTTTCCATCTCCTGTTAGAACACTTCCCAGGTATTTACATTTTTGTACTTGCTTGATTCTAGTATCCCCCACCTGTATTTGGCATTTTGAGTTGCTCTTTTTAATGATGACGATGCATTCAGTTTTCTTGCAGTTTATTTGTAGTCCTTTCTTGTCACTCTCTTCAGCTACCTTCTGTAGGAGGTCTTGTAGTTTCCTTTCCGTGTCTGCAATGAGCAGCATATCATCTTATCATGCGTATTTTATGTTGTTCAAGTTGTGGCCTCCGATGACAAATCCTGGCATAACATCTAGTGTCCTCAAAATATTCTCGCTTTACAAGTGGAACAGATCTGGAGAAAAAACACATCCTTGTCTTACGCCCCTTTCTATCTTTGTAAATCTGCTGAATTCGTTACCTGTCCGTATGCAGGCAGTTTGCTGCCAGTATAGATTCTTAATCACTCTAATGTCTTTTTAGGGAAGTTAAAAGTACATGCTTTAACATACAAACACTTACCACAGAAAGGTTACATGGCATTTTGAAGCAAACATTTTATACATGTATAACGCAAACCGAGTACTACCGTATTTTATATAAACACATATCAATTAATGTTTTACAATGAAAGCAATACTTGAATATACGTCCAACGGAGGTTAAAATGTTCATAGTAAATATTAAGCTGAAAGAGATTTAAGGCGTAGGACTGTGGGGAGCGTGTAAGAGAGAAATGTCTTTGATGTAGTCACTCCTTAGGTCAGTAAATAGTTTTGAGACAGGGGAGAAGGAAAGAGGCGAGCGTAGTAGCCACTTGACTTAGGTCAAGGAGATATTGATTACACTCTTCTCCTCAAGTTCTGCCTGCTGGGGTGTGTCTGTATCCGCTTTTTATATCTGCTTTTTTGATCACAGCATCTCGTTTAGGATTTCACACGTGTATTTGATTCTGGGCTTCCCATTGGCTGATAAATAAAATTCGCGTAGGCTCGCGAAATGGAAATTTAATATCTGATTAATTTTTATTTTTCAACCGGAACATCTGCGCGAACCCGGATGCGCAACGACGACTTTTGGTCATTTGTCTTTTTGTCGTGAGAGAGCAAACATCCGGTCCATCGCTTTTGCTCGGTCGGTATCACCACAATGTCAGTAAATAAATGAAATAGGCTGTAAAAAAAAAAAAAAAGAGCAGGAATATAGACAGTGGGAAAATGACAAAAAATATGTTTAAAGGTAAAGAGTAAAAAAAATTAACGGTTAAAAACAGTGCTTTTTTTTTTTGCATCTTCACTGAATAAAAAACTCAACCCATGTCTATTGAACAGGTTAAGAGGCTCATCCCTTGTTCCCTGTTTAGGATATGGTTTCCGGCTTTCTCTTTTCCGATCTTTTCACTATTACGTAGCCCCCTGCACATCAGTGGCGTTACCGCCTTGCTCGGGGTGATACGATTAAAAAAAAAAAGGAAGAAAGCATGAATATGCAATAGAATATGCAATATGCATATATGAATATGCAATAGAATATGCAATATGAATATGCAATAGAAGAAAGGCAAATGTAAAGAATGAAATTGAATGAAAAACTCATTCATATCTGTCTTTACTTTTCAGAAATAAAATGGAAACTGCTCGAGAAAATTGATAAATATTTTTGTTTTTCTATCATGCTAAAATCAATATCTCATTCTTGAAAACGAATATTTCAATTCCAATAATTATTAGTACCACTTGTTTTTCTGGCGAGACTATTAGAATTAGAATTGCATGTTGTTTTGGAATAAATGCACTGCTTGGCAGTGAATATTGGGCGGTTCAATAATAAGTAAGATTTCCGATTCTATAAAACAAATCTCAGATTAGATAAATTATGTAACATTTTAGAATTATGCCAATTTGTTTCTCTTCAAAATTGTGACGGTTCACTCATGTATTTCCAATTCTATAAAACAAGATTTAGATGAAATAATGAAATTGGTTTCAAAATTAAATATTTTTCTTTGGAATAACAGTCCCCAATTAGTGGCACGCCTTTTTCAAAACACGCTATCGACATTTACATTCCAGCAATGATTTATTTTCCTGAATTGTTTCTGGCTTTTATAGTGTAGTGGATATCGGCTTGGATCGAGAAATCGTCGAGCCGAGTTCGAATTTCCGAATGATTGTTGGTTGGTTGTTTTGTTTTATGGCATATCAACCTCGGCGGGTCATTTATTTATTTTTCTTTTTGAGTATCAAGATTCATTGGGATTTGTTTTTAAGGGCTGGGTCCCCAAGTCCTACCCTTGTTATTTAACCCATAACTGGAGGAAAGGGGCGGATTAATACCTTTCCCAAGTATACCAGTGTTTAAGTGAATGCAGAGCATTCAAATGGAATTCAAACTCGGCTCACCGATTTCTCTTTCCGAGCCGATATCCAATGTACCACAACGCACATCCGTCACTAAACGCTTACAGCACCTGTTATTCCCAAGCGGTCACCCATCTAGGTACTGACCAGGCTCAATGTTGCTTAACTTCGGTGATCGAGCAAGAACCGGTGTTTTCAACGTGATAGGTCGTAAGCCTGAATCCCAAATGAATTCGTAGCATTTACTTACGTGCAAATACACTTGGGTTAAATAGCGGCTCAGTTTGGTTGCTATAGCCTTGGTTGGCAACCAGTCTACTGCAGAAAATAATTGCTATCTAGTCTTTCTAGATATGATTACTCAAGCCTGTATAATGTATGTCACTTAACTGACTGAATCTTTTGCAAGTTACTTAAAACCAGAAAATATTTTTAGATTGTAAGAATATGGGTCGGGAGAATATTAAGGATTTAGCGACACAAGTTTTACGAATTAATTCATACCTGGAGGGAGAAAACGTGAATTCATACCTTCCCCGAATGCACTTGTGCGTAAGTCAGTATAATGAAACCAACCGGAATTGGAACTCTGCTCTCCGAATCACTATCCATTACACCAACCGCACATTCAAGCTTCAGCACCTGCTATTCAAAAGCGGTTACATATATTGCTACTGACCAGGCTCTATGTTGCTTAACGTCGGTAATCGTACTAGAAACAGTGTTTCAACGGGATATGGCTATAAGCACATTTTATCCATGAGAACATTTTCTGTTTTCCTCCCACAGAAACAACTAAAAGTGATGTAATCCCTCACCCATCACTACTGGAAAGAGCAATAAGAGTGAAGCTGAAAAAAAAAAACATTCTCCTTAGATTATTTTAACTGAAGGATTTTATAATTTTCAAACGACATTGAAACTGGATGCTCGGTCAATGGATGCCAAATGTTTCCTTATAAAGAAATGGCTGATGTTTCCATGGTTATTATCATTTTGATCGCACAGAAACTTCAACTTAAGCATCCATGGAAAACCTTGACTTTTTAATCCTTATGTAAAATTCAAAATCAAGCTAAACTTGTAAAAAAATTAAACTAAAACAGGGGAATACTTGAAAAAATAAACTGATGACATCGCAAAGAAAAACCCTCTTTGAAATGGCTAGTAAGGTTAGTCGAAAATTCACAAGCATTAGAAATTTGACATTACAATGCCAACTGGAAATTAGAAAAAATATCAGAAGTGTTGAAAAGATAAACGGAACACACAATCACTGCATTATAAAGAAACTAATGTCCAAATACCTCCAATTCACACACACACACACACACACACATACACACACACACATATATATATATATATATATATATATATATATATATATATATATAAAGGAAAATTCAACACGTCATTTCAATGAGTTTAATTAGCTCATTTTCTGGTTAAGACCCATCGAGCTCTCTAAATGGATTTACCACTTAATATTTTATATTAAGGTAATCTTGTTGGATTATCCTCACCGCTTACGGACGGGACACCTATATATATATATATATATATATATATATATATATAATTTTGAAATATGTGCTAGTTGCGGATGACACGTAAAATCTCTCTTAGGGATTTCATATTGAAATGGTCATTCAACTGTTGTGAAATTTGAAAATTTATTTATTTTATATATATATATATATATATATATATATATATATAACTCGTTTAAAAATGGAATATATATATATATTCCATTTTTAAACGAGTTATTTCGCTACCCAGGTTTCTACCATGAGTGGTGTCTTCAGGCCATTTTTAAAGATGAAAAGTATTCAAAACTTCTACAATGTAATTGTATAGAACACTTTTTTGATACAAATGTGTACTGGTCTGACCCTATTAGGAACAAAAAGTAAGTATTAAATAATCAATATATATATATATATATATACTAGCAGTATAGCCCGGCGTTGTTCGGGCGTAATGAAAGCTTTAAAACTAATCCATGGTCCTGGAGCTCAGACTCTTTGGACGTTGGCACGAAAGACTAAAAAGCAATTGTTGTTTCCAGTTAAAGCGAAACCGTAGACTGAAAGAAAAATGAATGGATGTAAGTCAAATTTTGATTTCCTGCTATCGATATCAAATAAGTTTTTTCGTCGTAAACTGAATTTTGAAGGCTAAATAATGTCCTCTGAGTAAATGGTATCATGGCTGAGACTAAGAACTACAATTATACCTACTTAGAGCCAAACCCGAAGCAAAAACTAAAATAAAAGGGCTGAAAAAAATACAGACATACATTCAGATAAACAGACACACACACAAACATCTTGCCTTTTATATATATAGATATATATATGTGATCGATTTTCTGCACTATTGTAAGAACTGCAACCTTGAAACTTCTGAATATCATTTCTTATGTCTTTGTCTATGAGTGTATGAAATTTGATTAAAATCGGACTACTCCTTCTATAACCCGATTTTTTCAATTATTGATTTTCGATATTTATCGGAGGTACCTTGACACAAAACCTACCTAAGAACTCTCGCAGACACCTATAGTACAACTGTGTAAATTTTCAAGAAAATCGTTTCAGCCGTTTCGGAGTCTACAGGTAACGGACACACACACACTGACACACACACACTGACACACACACACATACACAAAGTTCCATTTATAAATAAGTTTATATATATATAAATTAATGCATATTGGTTAAATAATATAGATAAGTTTTGCCTGTTTTTTTATTTTTTTATTTTTTTGTATTCTCTGATAAGCTGAATATCATTATCATTAAATGAAAAAGAAAATTACAATATGGATACATACTTTTTTAATAATCCAATCTAAGCTTTTGGCTTACATAAGCGATAAAAACGGATAAACCATATAAACACAGATAAACACAGACAAACCATAATGGCAAACTGTTTTTTTTTTGTTTTTTTTTTACATGAAAGATTTCTAAGCAACAACAAACTCGTGCATTTACGACGCTGTAAGCAAATGTCGCATCACAGTTCATGACGTCACACATGACCAAGCGAGAGTAAAAACAAGAAATATTTAGTATGGGAAGCCATTGGAATAAACCAATGTCTTCTGTTATTAATTATAAGCATTTAAAGATATTTGTAGAGATTTCATAGTTTAACCTTATCTTGTTCAGGTTAGGTTTTAACTGTTTCACGTAAATAGCTTCGAGAATTTTTAGTTTTTGTTAATTGTTTTCATATTTAAGTATAGCTGTGTTTTCAACTAGGGTTTCCGGAATTGTGTATGTGGCCAGGCATTTTGCTTTAAATGCTAAATATTTTAGTATTATTGTTCAAGTGTAGTGTCAAGCGTCGTGAAAGAGAGTTTGTGGTGTGACCAACATTTATATTATTTAATCCGTTGGTGATACAATCTCCCAAAAGGCACTTGAATTTGTAAATTATGTTGGTCTTTTATGCAAATCGCTAACCGGGGAAGATGGATCAATGGGAATAATTGAGTTGGATATACTAGATTTAGAGTAGGATATGATTAACTGATTTTTTTTGCATGGATCTGTTGTAAATATATTAGTATTTACTAAATTACTAAATTGTATATATATAATTGGAGTTGATAGATCTACCTATCGCCCGGTTCACACTCCACCCACGTCTATTGAACAGGTGAAGAGGCTCATCCCTTGTTCCCTGTTTAGGATGTGGTTTCCAGCTTTCTCTTTTCCAATCTTTTCACTCTTATTTTTTTGTTTCAATTGGAGTAGATAGATCTACCTATCGCCTGCCCACATCTACCCATTGTCTATTGAACAGGTGAAGAGGCCTATCCCTTGTTCCCTGTTTAGGATGTGGTTTCCAGCTTTCTCTTTTCCAATCTTTTCACTCTTATTTTTTTTTCAATTGAGCAGTAGTATAGACTCACCTATCGCCCGGTTCAGCAATTCCTCCACCCACGTCTAGCTAACAGGGTGAAGAGGCCTCATCCCTTGTTCCCCGTTTAGGATGTGGTTTCCAGCTTTCTCTTTTCCAATCTTTTCACTCTTATTTTTTTTTTCAATTGAGTAGATAGATCTACTCTTATCGCCCGGTTCACACTCCACCCACGTTCATTGGAATAGCAGGTCATCCCTTGTTCCCCGTTTAGGATAGTTCTCCAGCTTTCTCTTTTCCAATCTTTTCACTTTATTTTTCGTTTCAATTGGAGTAGATAGATTCATCATCGCTCGGTTCACACTCCACCCACGTCTATTGAACAGGTGAAGAGGCTCATCCCTTGTTCCCTGTTTAGGATGTGGTTTCCAGCTTTCTCTTTTCCAATCTTTTCAATTTTTTATTTTTTTTTCAATTGGAGTAGATAGATCTACCTATCGCCCGGTTCACACTCCACCCACGTCTATTGAACAGGTTAAGAGGCCCATCCCTTGTTCCCTGTTTAGGATGTGGTTTCCAGCTTTCTCTTTTCCAATCTTTTCACTCTTATTTTTTTGTTTCAATTGGAGTAGATAGATCTACCTATCGCCCGGTTCACATTCCACCCACGTCTATTGAACAGGTTAAGAGACTCATCCCTTGTTCCCTGTTTAGGATGTGGTTTCCGGCTTTCTCTTTTTCAATCTTTTCACTATTACGTAGCCCCCTGCGCATCAGTGGCGTTACCGCCTTGCTCGGGGTGATACGATTAATATATATATATATATATATATATATATATATATATATGTGTGTGTGTGTGTGTGTGTGTGTGTGTGTGTGTGTGTGTGTGAGATTGAACTAATGGATATATATTCCAGAGTTTAATATTTACTTTTTTAAAAAAGTGCTCAATACAGATGTAGAGCATTTGTAAATAAATAGTTATTATTGTTGTTATAACAATATCATACTGCAACTCAAAGGCGATCATGTTTCGGTACTGAATGCACCATCATCAGGCAGTAAAATGTGGTTCAGTTATGCGGTCATATATATATTGTAAAGAAATTTAAAATAATTTTTTTTTTAATTCTATCATATTAATTTAATCTAGTGCATTTAGAGGTTATTGTAACTTAGGAGATTGGTAGGTGTAGATCAATGAATACTGAGACATTAGAATGTAGCAATGAGATTGGATGGACGGGAGGAAAGGAAGTGTCAGTTGTATCAGTTTAAATAAGGATGGAAGAAATATGTAGACAATATATTATTTTAGAGGCGACGAGATTGTAATTAAAACAATAAAATATATTTCTTAAAATGTGTTGTTACTATAAAAACATAATTTTAATGTAAGAAAAAGCCGAATAGATAATTATTAAAGGCGAAATTACTCCATTTAGAGTTAACTGGTAGTGCGTTGTGGTACAGTGGATATCGGCTCGGAACGAGAAACCGGGGAGCCGAGTTCGAATTCCAGTTGAATCCATTGTATTCACTTACGCGCAAAAACCCTTGAGAAAGGTATTACCACACGATTCAATGACAACCTACTGCGGGATAATCTTCTGCCCAGTGAGTCATGTCTCTTTCGAGACATGATCGCCTAAGCGTGTATCACGTATGGCACTTCACTGACTGACTGGTAGTTAAAGTATCCATAAACAGCAATGTAACAGTTAAGGTTAGATTTAAGGTATATATATTTAACTAAATGAGGTAGGATTATAGATTATAGCATACAGTAAAAGTTTGAGATATGTTTAGACATATTTAAGAGCGTAAATTATCTTATGGTGGCAGTTAATGGTAATTTCATTTCGTTGGTTTAATAAGTTGATTTTCGGGAATTGAATTATTTGAATCTTTTCTTGTAAGCAAAGAAAACATATTTCATGTCATCAGGAAAAAGAAATGTAGTTTCGGTGCTCAATGCACCATCATCAGGAAAAAGAAATGTAGTTTAGTTACAGGCTCATATATATATTGATAAGAAAATTTAATATGACAAAATAAAAAATTTGAAAATTCCATCATATTATTTCATTACTTGAATCTTTTCTTGTAAGCAAAGAAAACATATTTCATGTCATCAGGAAAAAGAAATGTAGTTTAGTTACAGGCTCATATATATATTGATAAGAAAATTTAATATGACAAAATAAAAAATGTGAAAATTCCATCATATTATTTCATTATTTGAATCTTTTCTTGTAAGCAAAGAAAACATATTTCATGTCATCAGGAAAAAGAAATGTAGTTTAGTTACAGGCTCATATATATATTGATAAGAAAATTTAATATGACAAAATAAAAAATGTGAAAATTCCATCATATTATTTCATTATTTGAATCTTTTCTTGTAAGCAAAGAAGACATATTTCATGTCATCAGGAAAAAGAAATGTAGTTTAGTTACAGGCTCATATATATATTGATAAGAAAATTTAATATGACAAAATAAAAAATTTGAAAATTCCATCATATTATTTCATTATTTGAATCTTTTCTTGTAAGCAAAGAAAACATATTTCATGTCATCAGGAAAAAGAAATGTAGTTTAGTTACAGGCTCATATATATATTGATAAGAAAATTTAATATGACAAAATAAAAAATTTGAAAATTCCATCATATTATTTCATTATTTGAATCTTTTCTTGTAAGCAAAGAAAACATATTTCATGTCATCAGGAAAAAGAAATGTAGTTTCGGTGCTCAATGCACCATCATCAGGAAAAAGAAATGTAGTTTAGTTACTGGCTCATATATATATTGATAAGAAAATTTAATATGACAAAATAAAAAATTTGAAAATTCCATCATATTATTTCATTATTTGAATCTTTTCTTGTAAGCAAAGAAAACATATTTCATGTCATCAGGAAAAAGAAATGTAGTTTAGTTACAGGCTCATATATATATTAAGAAAATTTAATATGACAAAATAAAAAATTTGAAAATTCCATCATATTATTTCATTATTTGAATCTTTTCTTGTAAGCAAAGAAAACATATTTCATGTCATCAGGAAAAAGAAATGTAGTTTAGTTACAGGCTCATATATATATTGATAAGAAAATTTAATATGACAAAATAAAAAATTTGAAAATTCCATCATATTATTTCATTATTTGAATCTTTTCTTGTAAGCAAAGAAAACATATTTCATGTCATCAGGAAAAAGAAATGTAGTTTAGTTACAGGCTCATATATATATTGATAAGAAAATTTAATATGACAAAATAAAAAATTTGAAAATTCCATCATATTATTTCATTATTTGAATCTTTTCTTGTAAGCAAAGAAGACATATTTCATGTCATCAGGAAAAAGAAATGTAGTTTAGTTACAGGCTCATATATATATTGATAAGAAAATTTAATATGACAAAATAAAAAATTTGAAAATTCCATCATATTATTTCCATTATTTGAATCTTTTCTTGTAAGCAAAGAAAACATATTTCATGTCATCAGGAAAAAGAAATGTAGTTTAGTTACAGGCTCATATATATATTGATAAGAAAATTTAATATGACAAAATAAAAAATTTGAAAATTCCATCATATTATTTCATTATTTGAATCTTTTCTTGTAAGCAAAGAAAACATATTTCATGTCATCAGGAAAAAGAAATGTAGTTTCGGTGCTCAATGCACCATCATCAGGAAAAAGAAATGTAGTTTAGTTACAGGCTCATATATATATTGATAAGAAAATTTAATATGACAAAATAAAAAATTTGAAAATTCCATCATATTATTTCATTATTTGAATCTTTTCTTGTAAGCAAAGAAGACATATTTCATGTCATCAGGAAAAAGAAATGTAGTTTAGTTACAGGCTCATATATATATTGATAAGAAAATTTAATATGACAAAATAAAAAATTTGAAAATTCCATCATATTATTTCATTATTTGAATCTTTTCTTGTAAGCAAAGAAAACATATTTCATGTCATCAGGAAAAAGAAATGTAGTTTAGTTACAGGCTCATATATATATTGATAAGAAAATTTAAAATGACAAAATAAAAAATTTGAAAATTCCATCATATTATTTCATTATTTGAATCTTTTCTTGTAAGCAAAGAAGACATATTTCATGTCATCAGGAAAAAGAAATGTAGTTTCGGTGCTCAATGCACCATCATCAGGAAAAAGAAATGTAGTTTAGTTACAGGCTCATATATATATTGATAAGAAAATTTAATATGACAAAATAAAAAATTTGAAAATTCCATCATATTATTTCATTATTTGAATCTTTTCTTGTAAGCAAAGAAGACATATTTCATGTCATCAGGAAAAAGAAATGTAGTTTAGTTACAGGCTCATATATATATTGATAAGAAAATTTAATATGACAAAATAAAAAATTTGAAAATTCCATCATATTAGTTTAATATATGGCAGTGGGAGGTTATTGTAACTTAGGAGATTGGTAGGTGTAGATCAATGAATACTGAGACATTAGAATGTAGCAATGAGATTGTATTGACGGGAGGAAAGGAAGTGTCAGTTGCATCAGTTTAAATAAGGATGGAACAAATATGTAGACAATATATCATTTTAGAGGCGACAATATTGAATTAAAAACAATAAAATATTTGTCTTAAAGGGTGTTCTTTAAATAAAAACTCCATTTTAATGTAAGGAAATAGAAGTTCATTATTAAATGTGGAATCACTCGATTTTAGAGTTAACTGGTAGTAAAGGTAATATATCAGAGAATGGGATATCAATACGAGGTTGTTAAGTGGTTAAGTCAAATGTAATCCCGTAGAACAATCTAGTCCGTAGTCATAATCGTCGTATTCGTCGCTTGCCGTGTCCTGAGACGTTCGCGTAGTCAGTAGCCTCAGGTGATAGATCTCTAGATCTCACTCACTCTATCGGCATCCTTGCCTTTCTCTATATTTATGGCTGTTAACGATATGTCCTGGGATGGGATATATATCAATACGAGGTTGTTAAGTGGTTAAGTCAAATGTAATCCCGTAGAACAATCTAGTCCGTAGTCGTAATCGTCGTATTCGTCGCTTGCCGTGTCCTGAGACGTTGGCGTAGTCAGTAGCCTCAGGTGATAGATTTCTAGAAATCTCACTCACTCTATCGGCATCCTTGCCTTTCTCTATATTTATGGCTGTTAACGATATGTCCTGGGATGGGATATATATCAATGCGAGGTGATAGATCTCTAGATCTCACTCACTTTATCGGCATCCGTAGGCGTAGTCAGCGGAGACCTCTAGTGATCTCTAGTGGGAAAACTGGTAGATCTCTCTTACTCACCCACTCACTCTATCGACGACCTTGCCTTTGTCTGTATATATGGCTGATACCAGTGAATTCCATTACAGTGAGGGGGAAACAAGATATGTCGATATTCATGACATCAAAAAGCAAGCTTAAACAGAAATGTAACACGTAATTAAGGTGAAGTTTAATATATATATAATCTAAACTTATTTATAAATGGAACTTTGCCTGTGTGTGTATATGTGCGTGCGTGTGTATGTGTGTGTGTGTCCGTTACCTATAGACTCCGAAACGACTGAACCGATTTTCTTGAAAATTTACACAGTTGTACTATAAGCGTCTGCGAGTGTTATTAGCAAGCTTTTTTGTCGAGGTACCTCCGATAAATATCGAAAATCGATAATCGAAAAAATCGGGTTATAAAAAGAGTGGTCCGATTTTAATCAAATTTGATACACTCATAGACAAAGACATAAGAAACGATATTCAGAACTTTCAAGGTTGCAGTTCTTACAGTAATGCAGAAAATCAATAATATATATATATATATAAAAGGCAAGATGTTTGTGTGTGTGTGTCTGTTTATCTACCTGTATGTCTGTAATTTTTTCAGCCCTTTTATTTTGGTTTTTGCTTCGAGTTTTGCTCTAAGTAGGTATAATTGTAGTTCTTAGTCTCTTCCATGATACCATTTACTCAGAGGACTTATTTAGCCTTCAAAATTCAGTTTACGACGAAAAACCTTATTTGATATCGATACCAGGAAATCAAAATTTGACTTACATCCATTCATTTTTCTTTCAGTCTACGGTTTCGCTTTAACTGGAAACAACTATTGCCTTTTAGTCTTTCGTGCCAACGTCCAAAGAGTCTGAGCTCCAGGACCATGGATTAGTTTTAAAGATTTCATTACACCCAAGCAACGCGGGCTATACTTCTAATTCACTAAAAGCGTAGGATTACATATTATAGCATATAGTAAACATTTTGAGATCATTTTAGATATATTTAAGAGTGTGGCAGTCGTAATTTCATTACTCTGATTTCATAAGTAACGATTTAAATGTTTTAAAGTTTGTTAATATCTTCCATTTTACTGCAGGTGTTTTATTTGCATCTTTCGATTGGAAAGTGAAGTTGGATTTCTCTAGACATTATTATTAACGATAGCTTATGCTGATATAATCGCGACTTAAAAGTGATTTTATTACTTCCAATTTAATGTTTGATAAGATTTAGTTTTCTGCAGTGGAAACGGTAGTTTGGTAGACTAAAGGACCTGTAAGGCATCTATTTTGCAGGGGACAATCATTTGGGCTACAACATTTGTAAGTATTAGTATTATAGTCGTTACTTATAATAGGATGTTTTTGATTGCTAATCTTGTTAAATTGTTTTAGTATTTTATAGTTAGGTTTTTTATTATCATTTCAAGATTATTAGTGTAACTATAACTAAGTTTCAGTGTATTCTTATCAAAAATTTTGCTAAGGGAGTTATTAGTTTGGAAGTATTTCTGAACTAGAATGTATTGCCTAACTTAGTTGTAATGATTTGGTTAAATGGAGGTGCGTACCAAATTATTTTTCTATTTCTGTAATGTTTGGTATTATTAATTTTTGCTTATAATATTTAATATCATTGGATTTATAACCGTTGTTTTTATGGCAGTATTGTAATATTGACTGTGTTTATGGAAATTGTCTTCAGTTGAGCAATTATTATTTATTCTGTCTTAAACAGATTATGGCATGTGTTTAATAATAGTGCAGGTGATTTGTTTTAGGATGTATGTAAATAGGGTTAGCATTATATTCTATATAAGTTGAGTATGCGTTATTAATTAAATCAAGAGTTACATCCAAGAAGTCAACTATTTTAGATTCGTTTGTACTATTACTTCAAGACTGAAGTTTTTCATTAAGTTATTTACAAATTTTATCTACTTTAGAATTTGTAGAATTCTGGACAATCATGAGACCATCGTCTATATATAACCCAATATCAGCGATAACAACATCTCTATGTGCAGTTAGATTGTACAAAATAAATAGACCTACAAGATCCGGTGATTCTACACAATCCAGTGATCTCATAGCAATGCCGAACAGGTCCTTTGAACTTGACTCTGTTCACTGTTCATTGTTGTGAATGAGAACCGATTGTTTGAATTTTAATATAATATTTATTTCCTCATTTGTGAGGTCAGAAGATTCCATGGCAAAATCCAGAGTTAAAGTGAACAAGACTTTTGAAATTGAAGAGTAATATTCAGCTATGTCAAACTTGATAGCTTTTGAGTTGCAGTACGCTATAATAATAATAATAATAAGAAGAAGAAGAAAAAGAAGAAGAAGAAGAATAACTATATATATATATATATATATATATATATATATATATATATATATATATAATATATTGTGGTCTCATTACGATTGAGCTCTCTGGAGAAGAACATTTTAAAAACAGTTTCCACTTCTGCTATATGCGTGACTCTTCCGAAATGAATTGAGTTCTCTCGGCGACTGGCGTGTGTATACACTGCTTCTATACAACATGTTAAAATTTCCCTTCTCTGATTCCAGGCGTCGATGACTTAGGGAGTAGTGACTGACACTAAATCGGTCGAGTTTCGATCCCGGCCAGAAGCAATTGGATGTGTCTAGCCACACTGATGAGCTATGATATAGCAAAACAGGCTTGTATGTGGATGACTAATATATATATATATATATATATATATATATATATATATATATATATATATAAGGGCTATGTGGTTTTTGGAACCCTATATTCTTGTGTTATATATAAAAAGTATTAGCTTTTTCATTAATGTTACTGACTTCTAAAAATTCTTAAAAAATGACAGTATTAAATTAATTCTAAGAACCTTTACATTAACAAGTACAAACCCTCACACTACATTAATCTTCTTACGAATAAAATTACAAGCGATTACAAGTTAACTACACTATATCCGAAATCTACAGGTATTTGGACATTTAAGCTAGTCAATTAAATATTTCTGACAGGATAGGAAATATCTCTACCATGGATGCTTACATTTGATTTACGGTCAACGAACCTAATTTTCATAAGAAATTACAAACCAGGTTAATTAATCCGACAAAAAGTGATTTAGGATTAGTCTCTGGGGGGATCATAAATGGAATAACCGAGGCATTACGATCCGCTCTCCAACCAAGGTTCTGGTAAGACTCTTCCGATACCATTGATTAGTTCACTAATATTTATGAAAAGGTTAAAACTTCTTTCCTCAAATTTCTTATTGTAGATTTTTATTCCTCTATTTCCAAGAACTTCCCAGATTGTTGTATTAACTTTTCTAAAAATAATGTTGAGATCGCCAATAGAGAAATTAATTTTTTTTTAGCAGCTAGAATATCGGTTTTAACTTTTGTTCATTCCACCTTGACTCCCTACGATAGTTTTGATGTCCCTATATGATGTCCATATATGTTGTCCCTATATGTCCCTATACGATTTGATGTCCCTATGTGGGCATTTGATTCAGCCCAGATCTCTGATCCAGTAGGCATTTGTATACGAGATACTTAAGAACAATTATAGACCCTGAACAAATTGGACTATACCGTGATGACAGCCTAATGTTCAGTCTTAATAGCAAGGAGCCCTTAATTAACAGAATCCGTAATAAAAACTATAGTTTATTATTTAGACATCACCCTTACTCTTAATGACGGTTTTTACCAACCATACCTAAAAAAAAAAATGACACCCCCTGGTTATATTAATGTAAATTCCAACCGCACTAACACATTTATAACGCAAATACTCAACATTGTTAACACTGCAATTAATCGTTTATCTTCCAGACTTTTTTAACATTTATTCATCCGTTTTCCAGATGTTCTGCGAATGATCTCGAAGAATAATCTTTTGTGTATTTTTTAAAATTCTGTTTAACTCCTCTGAAACAATTGACTAAAGTCAAATTGAAACAATTGAAACTAAAGTCAAATTGTCTCTTCTATAAATACTTTCACGGCTTCTGCTCCGATGAACTTAGATCACTGGTGCCCCCTAAATACGAATATGAACGAGATACTAGATTAGCAACTAGATCCCACCCTTTTACAGTGAAACCGATAAAATGCAGCCGTAACTTCTACTCCAACAGTTTCTTTCCTCGCACTTCCCGACTGTGGAATTCTCTTCCAAACGATTGCTTCCCCGACGGCTACAATCTCCAGGAGTTTAAATGTAAGGTCAATAGACACCTCCTAACACACTAACCTGCTCCCATTCTATCAAACACTCTTCCCATCTGCCCAACCCTCATCCTCGCTATCCTTACTCATCTGTCACCTTCCTCCTGACATTCCCTATCTCTAACCACTCCTCTTTACCTTCCCCTATGTAGCCCCATGCGCAATAGTGGCAGTGAAATGCCTTGCTTGGGGTGAGATGATTAAAAAAAAAAAAGTAATTGAAATTTTACTTTAGATTAAACTACTCCTTTGAGACTGAATGTCAAAAAGAAAAAAAAATGAACATGTTAGACATAATTTTTTTTGCTTTTAATTTAGATCACAAATCTGCCAAAGCTGCTCAAGATGAGTCGGAAAATGACTACATTACCGACAAAATAGCACACAAATTGTTTTCCCGTTTCAAGGAAGAGAAGTTCGAAATCACAGACTCACTGCGTCCCGGACGAGATGTTCAGTTTGATGAGAACCAGTTGTACGCACAGCCTAACAAAATTGGTTCAGATGATAATATGCTCTCGTGTTACTGTCGCGTGTTAATTGTTATTTAACATGAATTATAATGCTCTTATTTTCAGCATTAGATTGCATCAGGCCATATGTGATAAACACTTGGGCGATCATGTCTCGAAAGAGTGGGCAGATTATCCCGCAGGAGGTTGCCATTACTGTCTGCGGTAGGCTGATTCCCAAACAAGGCTATAGAACCCAATTTGTCCTGCTATGTAACCCATAACTGTATTTGCGCGTAAGTGAATGCAACAATACAATAAAACTTTTAAATAAAATTCAATAAAAATAAAGAATTATATAATAAAGCCATACAGGAAAGCAGCTTCAAGGATAGATTATTATATGAAAAAACAGTTGTTCATTCTGAGCCATCTAGTACAGAAAATAGACGTTGAAAAAGGAATAATAAATGTTTGATTTAGCACCCCACTTTCTGTGGACTATCTAAAAATCAATATGGGGAAATATTTTCTAACATGAGTAAGCAAACGTTTCCAAACCAAAAATCCGCTACATAAAATCTTTAATAGAAATAATTTTAAAATTAGTTATTCCTGCACACAATATGGGCAATATTATAAACTCCAACAATAGACAGATTTTAAAGAATTTAGATAGGGGTGATACTAAAACTGGTATTTTATCATCTTGCAACTGTAGGTCCCTCAACAACTGTCCGGTGGAAGGTAAATGTAGGTCTACCCAAGAAATCTACCAAGCTTATATCTCTCCCATGAATAATAAAACGAATTATGAAGTTTACATTGGGATTTCGGCGAGAGAATTTAAACAACGCTATTACTCTCACAAACACTTCTTTTCCAACCCTATACTAAAATTCCGGACGTAACTTTTCGTATTTATGAAAATGTCCTGGACACGGCAAATGTCGGAGAAGTCGATGAAGTACTTGTGAGACATTGTCACCTGTAAGAAGATATACCCAATGTCAATTGCTCTTTATCGTTCTGACATTCCTGACTTGTCCATAGTGCGCAAAAAGAAAAATCGTCCTCAGATATGTCCAAGGGCACCCCGTGAAGAGTGAATTTATTCTTACGTGCACCCAAATACTGTTTGTTGCTTCACCGATTTTATGGTGAAGCTACTTTCTGTTACTGTTTGGTTTCTCAACAGTAACCAGTAGGATGCCCTACATGACTTTTGATCTCCTGGTCAGCACTTTGGAGTCTATATTGAGTCTCTTAAATGATACTTTCATTATATCTTTGCTGACGCTGGTCGGTATTCTTATTTTTACATCTGTGGTTAGCACGGAGATCGTCCTAGTCAAAACTACCTTCAAAACAGTTAGCAGGTCGTTTACAGATATGTAAAGTTTATAGACTTCCTTTTGGGCCTTATAGTTTTCTGGGCCCTTCTTCAGTCTATCCGCTGCCCTTGCCGATGGCGTAGCGGGAGATAGTTGTCCGAACCGCTGGAAAGACACCTCTATACTTGGTATTTTCCAGAAACCTCCCCCATGAGGCCGTATGTAGCACAAGGGCGATTATTTAAGGTGGGCAATCCGAGCCCATAATCCCAGGCAAAAATTACCTGATGTAGCTTGGTACTGAACTCACGACTCTTCGGGTTAAATCACTAGAAACAAGCTAACTTCTATATCCACTGAGCCACGTGTCCTTAAGTTAGTTCCAGTAACTTGACTTCAGGATACATGGCCCAGTGAATATAGACGTTGGTTAATTCCAGAGAATTTCACATATATATATTGATTGTTTAATTACTTAGTTTCTGGTCATAGTAAAATTAGACCAGTGCACATTTGTATTAAAAAGGATACCAATACAATTATATAGTAGAACATTTGAATAATTTCCATTTGTAAACGAGTTATTACGCCACCTAGGTTTCTTCCATCAGTAGTGTCTTCAGACGATATTCATTAATGTTATTCAAAATCACCCGAAGACACCACTCATGGTAGAAACCTAGGTCACGTAATAACTCGTTTACAAATGGAATATATATATATATATATATTAAAAATATAGAACCTAATGAGACAGATGAGCCTACCTAGGTTTCTCCTAAACGGATCGCCAGGTAAAGCTTTTCCTGACGATCCTTTTAGGAGAAACCTAGGTAGGCTCGTCTGGTTCATTAGGTACTAATTAATTCGCTCTACCTTTGTATTGAGCGCTTTCTGTTAGATAGTTACTCGTGTCGTTTTTTTTTCTTCTTCTTCTTTGGGGTTCGTGCTTATTTCGGTCCGTACACTTTCATGCCATAAGCTCTTTCTTTTTTTACAACCATTTTTTCCTTCATCCGATAGTTTTCAAAGAAGACTTTCGAGACGAGTATAATTATAATCACGTCTATATATATATATATATATATATATAGTCATCCGCAGACGGATCTGTTTCGCTGTATCACAGCTCATCAGTAAGGTTAGATATAAGATTGCTTTTAACCCAGGATTCAAACCCGACCGAATTGGCGTCAGTCGGTGATTCTACCTCTGAGCTATGGGCGCTCGGTAGAAGGAGGCAGACATTTTAGCGTGTATATTATCATTATACACGCCCAATAGCTGAGAGTGTTCTAATTCCTTGCTGAATGAACGATGCGTAGATGCTAGAGTAGCTACTGTTTTTTTAAGTCTAGCATTCTACGTTAGCAGAATGTAGAATAACATAAAAAATAGAATAGCTATGAGAAAGATTTTCCATCGTCTTCACCATGAAGACAAACTTAAATCTCAAATCTCTGCTCGTGACAATTTACCAGAACCCTTGCAGTCACGGTGCTATTGTGAAAATTTCTTATTCGTTTTTGGAATCAACGTACCTGTTTTGTTCTGAAACACACGGACCAGCCTCCTGTTGGCGCAGCTGGCTGAATTTCTTTTCTTTTTTTCTATCTCAGTTCGTTCGTGTTTCCCGCTATGTATGTGTCTAGTAATTTAAAAAAAATCGAGTACCTAACATTTTGCTTTTGTTTATATGCAAAATAATATCATTTCAATTACTTTGATAAAGTCAGACAGATGACCAAACACGCCAGATAAGTCTACAGCTTTCCCATTGTAGCTTTTATTTATATTATCTTTTCTAGAGATTACATCTGAGAATATTTATACACACACGCACATAGAGACATATATATATATATATATGTGTGTGTGTGTGTGTGTGTGTGTGTGTGTGTGTGTGTGTGTGTGTGTGTGTGTGTGTGAAATGATTTGTTTGAACATTATTTTTGATCGATACTCGTAATCAAGTAAATATTCATTTCATAATCAAACAGTATTATATATTTATTTCTACCGGCCTGATTATTTATGATAACCGTCATGTTACGGAAATTAACAAAGATTAAGGAAACTTGGTTATAAACAACCGACAATTTGAAATGATTTGTTTGAACATTATTTTTGATCGATACCTGTAATTAAGTTGATATTCATTTTATAATCAAACAGTATTATATATTTATTTGTACCGGCCTGATTATTTACGATAATCGTCATGTTACGGAAATTAACGAAGATTAACGAAACTTCGTTATAAAGAACCGACAATTTGAAATGATTTGTTTGAACATTATTTTTGATCGATACTCGTCTTTAAGTAGATATTCTGTTTATAATCAAACAGTATTATATATTTATTTCTACCGGCCTGATTATTTACGATAATTTTTTGTTACGAAAAGGTGTGTCATTCGGCACTATTCTTCTATCACTAAACCATTATTACCTCTAAAAAAAAACGAAACCTTTGAATTTAAATATATCTCCTGGTTTTAAATAACCTGCAAATTGTAATTATCGAACAATGTAAATACTGTGTTGAATATATGGATCAAAATTTGACAAGATGAATAGAATAAGTAAAGACTAGGTACGAAAGGTGTCTTTAACAGTTAATGTTTCTTTGTTTTTAAAAAAAAATTAAAAAACAAAGAGACAGTATGTTGATTGAGGTTTGATTTCATTGGTCAGATATGTCACGTGTAATAAAGCAATTCATGATCATTTTTAATGTAGGAAACTTATGCATGTTTATATGTATGTGTGCCAAGTATAATAAAATCAATAGATGTTTATTTTAAATGTATGTTTGAAACTTCTGAATATCGTTTCTTATGTCTTTGTCTAAGAGTGTATGAAATTTGATTAAAATCGGACCACTCCTTCTATAATACGATTTTTTCGATTATCGATTTTTGATATTTATCAAGGGTACCTCGACACAAAACCTAGCCAAGAACACTCGCAGACGCTTATAGTACAACTGTGTAAATTTTCAAGAAAATCGGTTCAGCCGTTTCGGAGTCTATAGTTAACGGACACACACACACACACACACACACACACACACACACACACACACACACACACACACACACACACACGGACAAAGTTCCATTTATAAATAAGTTTAGATATGATGCATAGTAACGTTTACCCGCTCGCATTCGAGAAGAGGAATTGTCATCCCCACTCCTTATTCACATTCTCTCCACCGCTGACAGTGACCGAGATGCCTATGAAGACCCAGTCTACTCCTGAAGAGTCGTGAGCAGGAGTCACTATACATTCACACTTCAATGCTTGGATTTCTCTTTCTATGAGGTAAAATTGGAATTTAGTGTGTGTTGGTGCATCAATGACAAAGACAAAAAATCTTATCAAAAGAATTTTTTTTTCTTCATAATATCTGCCACCCTTCCACTCTCCGGAAATAAAGGCGTATTATACAAAACTGAATGAATATTCGTTTCTAGTATATTTATTGGTGACCAGTATGAATTACAAATACTTTTTTTAAAATCTTTTTTTCTGGTGTGGGCGACAAGGCGAACCTCGCTGCCGAGCTTGAAAAGGACCTCCAATCCGTAGTGGACTGGGTCCTTCATCTCACACTCTCAGCGGACCTCAAGTGGAATGACTATATCGAATCCATTGCTAAATCCGCTGCTATGAAAGTCGGTTCTCTGTGCAGGGCCTGGAAGCTCTTTCCGTCTGAATCTATCCTGCACATATATAAATCTACCATCCGCCCGTGTATTGAATACTGCTACCACATCTGGTCGGGTGCCCCTGCTATTCTCCTCGAGGTTCTTGACAAAATACAACGGAGAATCTGTAATGTGATCGATACCAACTTGGCTGACCGGCTTTAGTCACTCTCTCACCGGCGTGACGTGGCTTCCCTGTGACGCTTCTATAAATACTTTCACGGATTCTGCTCTGATGAACTTAGATCACTGGTGACTCCTAGGTGGGAGTTTGCACGAGATACTAGATTAGCAACTAGGTCCCAGACTTTTACAGTGAAACCGATAAAATGTAACCGCAATTTCTACTCTAACAGCTTCTTTTCTCGCACTTCCCGCCTGTGGAATTCCCTTCCACTTACTTGTTTCCCCGATAGCTACAATCTCCAGGAGTTTAAATGTTAGGTCAATAAACACCTCCTAACACACTAACTCGCACCATTTCTCTCAAACATTCTTCCTATGTACCTCCTTACTTGTCTATCACTCTCCTTCTGACATTTCTAATCGCTCTCTCAGCACCTTCCCCTATGTAACCCCCTGCGCTATAGTGGCAATGGAATGTCTTGCTTGGGGTGAAATGATTAACAAAAAAAAATCATTAACCCTGTAACACGGCCGTGGGGTCTCTGATACCGACGCTCTTTGTTACATTGATCATGACCGTGTTCTAGGGTTAATAGCGAAGTCTGTTTAATTTTCTCAAAGACGAAGGAAAAACTCGAAGTAACAGAAGTGTGTTTTTACTGAAGGATGATGAGGATGCTGTTTTGGAGACAATAGAAACAAAAAAGAAACTTAAAATTGACACCAGGAAGAGACAACTGAAGGTTCTGGGGCATGGCGTATAATGAAGAAGGAAGGCTTGGAGAACCCGATAATCACAGGACGTAGAGAGGTAGAGAGAAACAGAGGAAGGCAGCGTATGACATACTTGATAGACTTAAACAAATGGATGGGAGAGCATAGTTTGGAAGCAATAACAGGACGACATATTTTAAGATCACCAAAGACAGGAAGAAGTGAAGGGCCGTGATCACTGACCTTCTAAAAGGACACGGAACATAAAAGAAGAAGCGTCAAATAATTTAAATAAGGTGCAGCAAACAACTAACAAAAAAAAAATTGGACGTGGCACAAGGTCGAAAGAATGGGGTGTCCAGTGAGGATCGAACTCACTACTAAGTTGTTATAAGTTCTAGCAAAACTAGCTGGCTAACCATTACACCACGCAGAGTTGCCCACGTACGCTCGTCGATAAAGAAATTAAAAAATCCTAGAATGAACTTGAAAATTTGTTTGCTTTGAGGTTTAACGACCTATCAATCCTTACGGGATCATTTAAGGTCATAAAATGACCAGTGATTTTGGATAAGGTTATTTTATTTTTACAACATTTTTCTTTTATCAAGATTCATTTTTAAGAGCAGGGGTCCCCAAATTCCTACTCTTATTATTTAACCCATAACTGGAGGGAAGGGACGGATTAATACCTTTCCCAAGGGTACCAGTGTTTAACTGAATGCAGGGTATTCAACTGGAATTCGCAATCGGCTCACCGATTTCTCTTTCCGAGCCGATATCCACTGCACCACAACGCACATCCGTCACTAAACGCTTACAGCACCTGCTATTCCCAAGCGGTCACCCACCTAAGTACAGACCAGGCTCAACGTTGCTTAACTTCGGTGATCGAGCGTGAACCGGTGTATTCAACTTGATAGGCCGTAAGCCATATTGGAAAATTTACTGAATATATTAAGTAATTATAATTTTAATAATTATATTATTCAGCTAATATGTTTGAAATATATATAAATATGTTTGAAATATATATAAGAGAGATGGACAGTTAAAAATAACGAAATCTGTATTTTCCTTTGTGTGCCAAGTCATGTCTTTACGATCGAACTTTTTCGTATCGAAGGATTTTATCGATATTTAAAAACGAAGTTGTGGTCGTTAGTTCAGTTAAAACGTTTGTCTTTTTACCGTCGTTACAGGTAAAGTGAATTGAATCGAAGGAGTAGATTCTCATCGAATAAAAGACAAACTTTTAAAATATCTGCATTAATGATAACTTTTGTTTGAAAAAGGACGAACTTTATTTCAGGTTTAAATGCTTAAAACAGTAAAGACCGTTGCGTATTGTGTTTAATACGTATTAAATAAATTCTTCTTGAACGTATAGAATTTTCTATGAAGGACATATACAAACGCTTTACTTATTTTTATACATGTCTTTTCAAATGTCTGATTGTAGCTTGAAAGTTGCCGTAGCTACTCGTGTATAAATCGATTTCATGCATAATGTTAAACCCTATTTTTGGCGTAAAAACAGATTATAAAATCTCTCACTAAACTCGAGTATATGTCATCTTTTTTACTTAAACCTTTTCTATATTTTTGTGAAGATATCTCGACTCTTTTATGTATAATATTGTTCATCCAATACTAAACCCAAGAGCCACTCAAGATAGACACGACATATAAAAGAAGATCAAGTCTATACCTATTAACATTCTGACCTAAACATGGACACTCACTCACAATGTGTGCTGTAAAATTTATCACGTGTTTTTCAAATTGGCGGCATTACTTTTTGGACTTTCTCCTTAATATTGGGTGTAACGATCTTGAACTGGTATTACCATAGTTTCAGTTTTCTTCTAAAAAAAAAAAAACTCTTATCAATCAATTCAATTTTTCTCTACTATTTTCTTTATTTTTTTTTTTTCAGTCTGTCGGTGAAAACTTTTTTTTCTCGTTACCTTATGTTTTCTTTGAATGTCTTTTCGACCAACATCAATTTATTTCCAATTTAAAGAGCTTACGGCCTATCACGTTGAATACACCAGTTCTCTCTCGATCACCGAAGTTGAAGCAACGTCGAGCCTGGTCAGTACTTAGATGGGTGACCGCTTGGGAATACCAGGTGCTGTAAGCGTTTAGTGACGGATGTGCGTCGTGGTGCAGTAGATATCGGCTCGGAAAGAGAAATCGGTGAGCCGAGTTCGAATTCCAGTTGAATACCCTGCATTCACTTAAGCACTGGTACCCTTGGGAAAGGTATTAATCCGTCCCTTCCCTCTAGTTATGGGTTAAATAACAAGGGTAAGACTTGGGGACCCTGCCCTTAAAAACAAATCCCAATGAATCTTGATACTCGAAATGAAAAAAGTATTACTAGACACAAAACTTATATAAAAACAACAATAAATTGTTGAAAGAAAAAGGTATTACCAGCAATAAATAAATAAAATTTAGTTGGCAATAAATGACCTGCCGATGTTGATATGCCATAAAAACAAAACAACCAACCATTTTAAAGAACTTTTTCTGTTTAACAAATTACTTTAGTTAGAGACTCTTTTTATGTAATCATTTCACCCCAAACAAGGCAGAAACGCTACTGCCGCACAGAGAGAAAAACAAGGTACAGGTGGGAATGCAGAAAAAGGGGTAAGAGATGGATAGATAGAAGATGGCTAATTGACGTTACATTTAAACTTTTGGAGATTGCAGCTATCATGGGAGTAAGTAAAGTTACACAAATGTGAAATGCGAGAAAAGCAACTGTTAGAGCAGAAGAGGGGGTTACATTTAACTATATCGTCGGTAAAAGAGTGGGACCTTAAAGTAAATACATGTGGCAGCGAAACCAGGGAAAAATCGTCAGCCTAGTTGCCAAAATACTCGTAAAAAGGACAGATGGAAGCCACATCACGTCGGTGAGAGAAAGTGACTGAAGGCGAGCTGCTAAGTCAGGATCGATTATATTGCAGATTCTCCTTTGGGTTTTGTCACGAACCTCGAAATGAATAGCAGAAACACCCTACCAATTATGGCAATAGTATTCAATGCACGAACGAATGGTAGATTTATAAATGTGTAAGATGGATTCTGACGAGAAAAACTTCCTAACTCAAATAAACAAGCGTGGTCGAGGTTCCTGGGATAAAATGCTCGTCAGAGCGGTTTCGATTAAAATACTTGTAAAAACGATCATATCAAGTCGGTAAGAAAGTGACTGAGGGAGGACTGCCAAATCATGATCGATTATGCAAATCCTTCTCTGGATTTTGTCAAGAACCTCAAGATAAATACCAGGATCACCCGATCAGATATGGCATCAGTATTCAATTCATGGACAAATGGTTGATTCTGAAGAGAGAAACTTCCTAGCCCAAATAAATAAACGTGGTCGAGGTAACAAGAGAAAAAAAAACTCGTCAGATTGGTTTTCATGAAAATGCATGTAGAAAAGACAGAGGCAACCCACATCACGTCGGTAACCAAAGGATGACTGCCAAATCATGATCGATTATATTGCAAATCCTTCTTTGGATTTTGTCGAGAACCTCAAGATAAATAGCAGAGGAACCCGACCAGATATGGTAACAGTATTCAATGGACGGACGAACGGTCAGTCAGTTAAAGTGCCATACGTGATACACGCTTGGGCGATCATGTCTCGAAAGAGACATGACTGACTGGGCAGGAGATTATCCCGCAGTAGGTTGCCATTGCTTTCTGCGGTAGACTGGTTGCCGACCAAGGCTATAGAACCCAATCTGTCCTGCTATTTAACCCATAACTGGAAGGAAGAGACGGATTAATACCTTTCCCAAGGGTATTTGCGCGTAAGTGAATACAATGGATTCAACTGGAATTCCCCAGTTTCTCGTTCCGAGCCGATATCCACTGTACCACAACGCACATCTGGACGAACGGTAGATTTATAAATATGCAAAATGGATTCTGACGAAAAAAAAACTCCTTGGTTCGACACAGTGACACAAACTTCCTAGCACTAGATGCAGATATGAATTTAATGTAGTCATTCCGTTTGAGGTCATTTGAGAGAGTGAGGCTAAAGAGGCACAGTGTGTTTCTATGACTAGCGCCATCCATTCTGATGGTAGGCAGAAAAGTTTCTGACTGTTGGTTAAAGGAGAGCAGCTTCGTTTTAATGGCGTTAAAATTTAAGAACCATTTCTTGCTCAATTCACTTACAGATTGGAGGTCCTTTTCAAGCGCAGCAGTTAGGTTTACTTTGTCAACCGTGACAGATTTCTTATTGATACGGGAGTAAATGGTGAGAGACGTTACAGGAGAATGTGCTAAGAACCTTTCGATTTTATATAGAACGTAAATTTTCTTCAGTTGAAGAGTTTTACCTTCATAATAAACTTTTGAACTTGTACTCTACAGTTTAATATATATATATATATAAATATATTTATAACCATTTTACCCCAAGCAAGCCAATATAGTTGGTAAGAAAGTGGCGGAAGTGAAGTTATCAAATTAGGATTGATTACATTGCGAATCCTCTTTTGGATTTTCAGATAACCGTAAGAGGAATGGCAAGAGCACCCGACCAGATATGACAACATTATTATGGTCAGGTGCCCCTGCCGTTCTCCTCAATGTTCTTGACAAGCTCCAAAGGAGAGTCTGTAATGCGATAGGTACTGATCTGACGACTCGACTACAGCCACTTCCCCATCGTCGAAATGTGGCCTCCCTTTGTCTGTTCTATAAATACTTTCATGGCTTCTGCTCGGATGAGCTTAAGTCACTGATGCCTCCTCAACAGATGTTTACTCGTGCAACCAGATTGGCAACTGGGTCCCACCCATTCACAGTCAGGTTAGCCAAATGCAGACGACAATTCTACTCCTGCAGCTTCTTCTCTCGCACTTCCCGCCTGTGGAACTCACTCCCGTATTCTTGCTTTCCTGACGGCTACAACCTCCAGAAATTTAAATGCAATGTCAATATTCATCTACTAACCACTGGCCTCTAACTCTCTCCCCTCCCCTGTATAACCTTCCCTTTCTCTCCACCTATGTATCTGTCATCGCACCTGCTTTCTCAGCTTTCTATTGTTCCTTTCTAACTAGTTTGTACTCCTCACTCTTTTCTAATTAATCTTTTTACATTTATGTAATCCCCTGCACATCAGTGGCGTTTCCGCCTTGCTCGGGGTGAAATGATTAAAAAAGAATGCATAAACGGATGGTAGATTTATAATTGTGCAAGATGAATTCTGACTAGAAAAACTTCATGACCCGACACAGTGACCTAATATTTCTAGCATTAGATGTAGCTATTGATCGGATGAAGTCGTTCCATTTGAGGTCGGATGTAAGAGTGAGGCCGAGGAGGCGTAGTCTATTGCTTTCTGGGGATCAGCGTGATCCATCCTGATGGAAGGTAAAAAAAAAGGTTATCTATGGTGGTTCAAGGAGAGCAGCTTCGCTGTTTCTTAACCTCGTACTCCACAGGTTCGAGGCCTTTTTCAAGCGCAGCAGCGAGGTTTACTTTGTCAACCTGGGCAGATTTCTTATAAAGACGGGAGTAAATGGTGATGTACACCAGGAAGAACATTGATGAAGATCAGAAAAGGCGTAAAACCTAGGATAGAGCCTTGATTAACACGCGCGTTCGTGTGAACTCAAACTCTTTGGACGTTGGCACGAAAGACTAAAAAGCAATAGTTGCTTCCCGTTCAAACAAAACCATAGAATGAAAGAAAAATGAATTGATGTAAGTCAAATTTTGATTTCCTGCTATCGATATCAAATAAGTTTTTTTCGTCGTAAACTGAATTTTGAAGGCTAAATAAGTCCTTTGAGTAAATAGTATCATGGCTGAGACTAAGAACTACAATTATACCTACTTAGAGCCAAACCCGAAGCAAATCTAATATAAAAGGGCTGAAAAAATACAGGCATACGGGCCGATAAACAGGCACACACACAAACATTATGCCATTTATATATATACTAGCAGTATAGCCCGGCGTTGCTCGGGTGTAATGAAAGCTTTAAAACTAATCCATGGTCCTGGAGCTCAGACTCTTTGAACGTTGGCACGAAAAACTAAAAAACAATAATTGTTTCCAGTTAAAGCGAAACCGTAGACTGAAAGAAAAATGAATGGATGTAAGTCAAATTTTGATTTCCTGCTATCGATATCAACCTTTCTGCACTATTGTAAGAACTGCGACCTTGAAACTTATAAATATTGTTTCTTATGTCTTTGTCTATGAGTGTATCAAATTTGATTAAAATAGGACCACTTCTTCTATAATACGATTTTTTCGATTATTGATTTTCGATATTTATCGGGGGTATCTCGACACAAAACCTAGCTAAGAACACTCGCAGACGCTTATAGTATAACTGTGTAAATTTTCAAGAAAATCGGTTCAGCCGTTTCGGAGTTTAAGGTAACAGACACACACACACACACACACACACACACACACACACAAAGTTCCATTTATAAATTAGTTTATATTTCAAATATCCCAATGCTTATTGATATTCCTTAAAACAAGTTTGGCATAAGATCACAAATGTAATCAATCTAATGAGAACTGCACAAACCGCACTATTAAGGCTACAATATCAATGTCTAGCACACGTTTAAGTTAATACGGGAATGAATGTAGAACGCACCTGACCATGAGAAGCCAGATGCAAGAAGGAGTTGATAGAGACCCTTCCCGACCGCCGAATGGAGAAACACAAAATCTCACATCCACATCTGTGTTTTATAAGCGTGGGCAACGTTTGTAATAAACGCGGTTGTATAAATAGACACCCCGAATAGATGAGTTTGAGTTTGAGGTTTGTTTAACGGCATATCAACCTCTGTGGGTTATTTAATGCCAGAAAAGGAGGGTTTTAAGATATTCTTTTAATGTTCAGTTATAGTGAAAAGGTTGATTCTGCCAGATTTTGTTGAAGATTTTTTTTTATTATTTTATTTTATTTGTTTTCTTTTAAAATGTTTTATGGTAACAATCTTTTTTCTTTAAAAATGTATTGTTGGTAATATTTTAATTCAAAAACGTATATTTTTTTTATAAAAGTCTATTTTTATACTTTCATAATGTTTTGACGTCAAACTATTTGCTCATAGCTGGGACCCTAACAGGTGCTACCACCCCGGGCCAGGATGGACCTGGGAACAACAGGAATTAAGAGATGGTTCCATGCTCCTCACAACCTCCCAATCAGAGGTCCTGCTGCTGGATGCAGTTTATTGTCATACCCAGGACCGCCATGATAGAAACGGCGAAATGTCGCATGTTCCACACACGGTGACTATATGGTTCAGATCTTTGACGAGGGCATGGGGCGGTTCAGATCACTGACCAATCAACATTAACTATCAACAAGCAGATTCTTGCTTTCCTGACGGCTACAACCTCCAGGAATTCAAATGAAATGTCAATACTCATCTATTAACCACTTGACTCTAGCTCTTTCCCCACCTCGTATATCCTTTCCTTTCTCTTCACCTTTGAAACTGTCATCACACCTGCATTCTCGTCTTTCTATTGCTCCTTTCTAACTGGTTCTTCTTTCTCTTCATTCTCTTCAAATTAATCTTTTTTACTCTTATGTAGTGTCATCACACCTGTATTCCCATCCTTCTCTTGCTCCTTTCTAACTGGTTCGTCTTCCTCTTCACTCTCTTCTACGTAATCTTTTTTACTCTTATGTAGTGTCATCACACCTGTATTTCCATCCTTCTCTTGCTCCTTTCTAACTGGTTCGTCTTCCTCTTCACTCTCTTCTACTTAATCTTTTTTACTCTTATGTAGTGTCATCACACCTGTATTTCCATCCTTCTCTTGCTCCTTTCTAACTGGTTCGTCTTTCTCTTCACTCTCTTCTACGTAATCTTTTTCCTCTTATGTAATGTCATCAAACCTGTATTCCCATCCTTCTCTTGTTCCTTTCTAACTGGATCGTCTTCCTCTTCACTCTCTTCTACGTAATCTTTTTTACTCTTGTGTAGTGTCATCACACCTGTATTTCCATCCTTCTCTTGCTCCTTTCTAACTGGTTCGTCTTTCTCTTCACTCTCTTCTACGTAATCTTTTTCCTCTTATGTAATGTCATCACACCTGTATTCCCATCCTTCTCTTGCTCCTTTCTAACTGGTTCGTCTTCCTCTTCACTCTCTTCTACGTAATCTTTTTCCTCTTATGTAATGTCATCAAACCTGTATTCCCATCCTTCTCTTGTTCCTTTCTAACTGGATCGTCTTCCTCTTCACTTTCTACGTAATCTTTACTCATGGTGTCATCACACCTGTATTCCCATCCTTCCTTGCTCCCTAACGTATTCGGCCTCTTCTTCACTCTCTTCTACGTAATCTTTACTTCCTTTTTGTGTAGTGTCATCACACCCTTGTATTTCCATCCTTCTCTGTTCTCTTCGAACTGGTTCGTCTTCCTCTTCACTCTCTTCTACTTAATCTTTTACTCTTATGTAGTGTCATCACACCTGTATTCCATCCTTCTCTTGCTGTCTTCCTTTCTAACTGGTTCGTCTTTCTCTTCACTTTCTTCTACTTAATCTTTTTACTCTTATGTAGTGTCATCACACCTGTATTCCCCATCCTCCTTCGTTCTTCTGTCTGTTCGTCTTTCTCTTCAATTTCTCTACTTCTCTAATCTTTTTTACTCTTGCGTCATCACACCTGTATTCCCATCCTTCTCTTTGCTCCTTTCTAACTGGTTCGTCTTTCTTCACTCTCTTCTACTTAATCTTTTTTACTCTTATGCAGTGCCATCACACCTGTATTTCCATCCTTCTCTTGCTCCTTTCTAACTGGTTCGTCTTCTTCACTCTCTTCTACGTAATCTTTACTCTTATGTAGTGTCATCACACCGTATTTCCATCCTTCTCTTGCTCCTTTTCTCTTCTAACTGGTTCGTCTTTCTCTTCACTCTCTACGTAATCTTTTTTACTTTACAAAGTCATCACACCTGTATTTCCATCCTCTTGCTCCTTTCAACTGGTTCGTCTTTCTCTTCACTCTCTTCTACGTAATCTTTTTTTACTCTATGTAGTGTCATCACACCTGTATTCCCATCCTTCTCTTGCTCCTTTCGAACTGGTTCGTTTCTCCTCTTCACTCTTCTACTTAATCTTACTCTTATGTAGTGTCATCACACCCGTATTCCCATCCTTCTCTTGCTCCTTTCTAACTGGTTCGTCTTTCTTCACTTTCTTCTACTTAATCTTTTTTACTCTTATGTGGTGTCATCACACCTGTATTTCCATCCTTCTTTGCTCCTTTCTAACTGGTTCGTCTTTCTCTTCACTCTCTTCTACGCAATCTTTTTTACTCTTATGCAGTGTCATCACACCCGTATTCCCATCCTTCTCTTGCTCCTTTCTAACCGGTTCGTCTTTCTCTTCACTCTCTTCTACGTAATCTTTACTCATGTAGTGTCATCACACCCGTATTTCCATCCTTCTCTTGCTCTTTCTAACTGGTTCGTCTTTCTCTTCACTTTCTGCCGCAATCTTTATCTACAGTGTCATCACACCCGTATTCTATCCTTCTCTTGTCTTTCGAACTGGTTCGTCTTCCTCTTCACTCTCTTCTACTTAATCTTTACTCTTATGTAGTGTCATCACACCCGTATTCCCCATCCTTCTCTTGTCTTCTTCTTTAACCTTGTCTGCTCCTTTCTCACTTTCTTTCATTTGAATTTTTTACTCTTATGTAGTGTCATCACACCTGTATTTCCATCCTTCTCTTGCTCCTTTCTAACTGGTTCGTCTTTCTCTTCACTCTCTTCACGTAATCTTTTTTTTACTTCATGTAGTGTCATCACACCCGTATTCCCATCCTTTCTGTTCTCTAACTGGTTCGTCTTTCTTCACTTCTTCACGTAATCTTTTTTTACCTATGTATATTACCACACCCGTATTTCCTCCATCCTGTTCTTTTAACTATTTCCACCTTTCTTCACTCTCTTCACGTAATCTTTTTTACTCTTTATGTAGTGTCATCAACTGTATTTCCATCCTTCTCTTGCTCCTTTCTAACTGGTTCGTCTTTCTTCACTCTCTTCTACGTAATCTTTTTTACTCTTATGTAGTGTCATCACACCTGGTATTTCCATCCTTCTCTGTCTTTCTTAACTTGTTCGTCTTTCTTCACTCTCTACGCACCTTTTTTACTCTTATGTGTCATCAATTGCATTCTATATCCTGTTCTTTCGAACTGGTTCGTCTTCCTCTTCACTCTCTTCTACTTAATATTTTTTACTCTTATGTAGTGTCATCACACCTGTGGCTCCATCCTTCTCTTGCTCCTTTCGAACCGGTTCGTCTTTCTCTTCACTGCCTTCTTCTACTTAATCTTTTTACCTTTTTGCGTAGTGTCATCACACCTGTATTTCCATCCTCTTTCTCTTGCTCCCTTTCTAACTGGCTCGTCCTTTCTCACTTCCTCTTTCACAATCTACTCATGGTGTCATCACACTGCATTCCCCCATCCTTCTTTTCGTTCTTCGGAACTTGGGTTCGTCTTCCTCTTCACTCTCTTCTACTTAATCTTTTTACTCTTATGGCGTCATCACACCCGTATTCCCCATCCTTCTCTACGTTCTTTTCAACTGGTTCGTCTTTCTCTTCACTCTCTTCACTTAATCTTTTTTACTCTTATGTAGTGTCATCACACCTGTATTCCCATCCTTCTCTTGCTCCTTTCTAACTGGTTCGTCTTCCTCTTCACTCTCTTCTACTTAACTTTTTTACTCTTATGTAGTGTCATCACACCTGTATTTCCATCCTTCTTCTGTTCTCTTTCTAACTGGTTCGTCTTTTCTCTTCACTCTCTTCTACGTAATCTTTTTTACTCTTATGTAGTGTCATCACAACTGTATTCCCATCCTTCTCGTCTTTCTAACTGGTTCGTCTTTCTCTTCACTCTCTTCACGTAATATTTTTTACTCTTATGTAGTGTCATCACACTTGTATTTCCATCCTTCTCTTGCTCCTTTCTAACTGGTTCGTCTTTCTCTTCACTCTCTTCTACGTAATCTTTTTTACTCTTATGTAGTGTCATCACACCTGTATTCCCATCCTTCTCTTGCTCCTTTCGAACTGGTTCGTCTTCCTCTTCACTCTCTTCTACTTAATCTTTTTTACTCTTATGTAGTGTCATCACACCTGTATTCCCATCCTTCTCTTGCTCCTTTCTAACTGGTTCGTCTTTCTCTTCACTCTCTTCTACTTAATCTTTTTTACTCTTATGTAGTGTCATCACACCTGTATTTCCATCCTTCTCTTGCTCCTTTCTAACTGGTTCGTCTTTCTCTTCACTCTCTTCTACGTAATCTTTTTTACTCTTATGTAGTGTCATCACACCTGTATTCCCATCCTTCTCTTGCTCCTTTCTAACTGGTTCGTCTTTCTCTTCACTCTCTTCTACGTAATCTTTTTTACTCTTATGTAGTGTCATCACACCTGTATTTCCATCCTTCTCTTGCTCCTTTCTAACTGGTTCGTCTTTCTCTTCACTCTCTTCTACGTAATCTTTTTTACTCTTATGTAGTGTCATCACACCTGTATTTCCATCCTTCTCTTGCTCCTTTCTAACTGGTTCGTCTTTCTCTTCACTCTCTTCTACGTAATCTTTTTTACTCTTATGTAGTGTCATCACACCTGTATTCCCATCCTTCTCTTGCTCCTTTCGAACTGGTTCGTCTTCCTCTTCACTCTCTTCTACTTAATCTTTTTTACTCTTATGTAGTGTCATCACACCTGTATTCCCATCCTTCTCTTGCTCCTTTCTAACTGGTTCGTCTTTCTCTTCACTCTCTTCTACTTAATCTTTTTTACTCTTATGTAGTGTCATCACACCTGTATTTCCATCCTTCTCTTGCTCCTTTCTAACTGGTTCGTCTTTCTCTTCACTCTCTTCTACGTAATCTTTTTTACTCTTATGTAGTGTCATCACACCTGTATTTCCATCCTTCTCTTGCTCCTTTCGAACTGGTTCGTCTTCCTCTTCACTCTCTTCTACTTAATCTTTTTTACTCTTATGTAGTGTCATCACACCTGTATTCCCATCCTTCTCTTGCTCCTTTCTAACTGGTTCGTCTTTCACTTCACTCTCTTCTACTTAATCTTTTTTACTCTTATGTAGTGTCATCACACCTGTATTCCCATCCTTCTCTTGCTCCTTTCTAACTGGTTCTACGTCTTCCTCTTCACTCTCTTCTACTTAATCTTTTTTACTCTTATGTAGTGTCATCACACCTGTATTCCCATCCTTCTCTTGCTCCTTTCTAACTGGTTCGTCTTTCTCTTCACTCCCTTCTACTTAATCTTTTTTACTCTTATGTAGTGTCATCACACCTGTATTCCCATCCTTCTCTTGCTCCTTTCTAACTGGTTCGTCTTTCTCTTCCTCTCTTCTACTTAATCTTTTTACTCTTATGTAGTGTCATCACACCTGTATTCCCATCCTTCTCTTGCTCCTTTCTAACTGGTTCGTCTTTCTCTTCCCTCTCGCTAAATTAATCTTTTTTACTCTTATGTAGTGTCATCACACCTGTATTCCCATCCTTCTCTTGCTCCTTTCTAACCGGTTCGTCTTCCTCTTCCCTCTCATCTCCTCAATCTTTTTACTCTTATGTAGTGTCATCACACCTGTATTCCCATCCTTCTCTTGCTCCTTTCTAACTGGTTCGTCTTCCTCTTCACTCTCTTCTACTTAATCTTTTTACTCTTATGTAGTGTCATCACACCTGTATTCCCATCCTTCTCTTGCTCCTTTCTAACAGGTTCGTCTTTCTCTTCACTCTCTTCTACTTAATCTTTTTTACTCTTATGTAGTGTCATCACACCTGTATTCCCTTCCTTCTCTTGCTCCTTTCTAGCTGGTTCGTCTTTCTCTTCAATCTCTTCTACTTAATCTTTTTTTACTCTTATGTAGTGTCATCACTGCTGTTCCCATCCTTCTCTTGCTCCTTTCTAACCGGTTCGTCTTTCTTACTCTCTTCTACATAATCTTTTACTCTTATGTAGTGTCATCACACCTGTATTCCCATCCTTCTCTTGCTCCTTTCTAACTGGTTCGTCTTTCTCTTCCTCTCTTCTACTTAATCTTTTTTACTCTTATGTAGTGTCATCACACCTGTGTTCCCTTTCTTCTCTTGCTCCTTTCTAACTGGTTTGTCTTTCTCTTCACTCTCTTCAAATTAATCTTTTTTACTCTTATGTAGTGTCATCACACCTGTATTCCCATCCTTCTCTTGCTCCTTTCTAACTGGTTTGTCTTTCTCTTCCTCTCTTCAATTAATCTTTTTACTCTTATGTAGTGTCATCACACCTGTATTCCCATCCTTCCTTGCTCCTTTCTAACAGGTTCGTCTTCCTCTTCACTCTCTTCTACTTCATCTTTTTTACTCTTATGTAGTGTCATCACACCTGTATTCCCTTCCTTCTCTTGCTCCTTTCTAACTGGTTCGTCTTTCACTCTTCACTCTCTTCTACTTAATCTTTTTTACTCTTATGCGTGTCATCACCATATTCCCATCCTTCTCTTGCTCCTTTCTAACCGGTTCGTCTTTCTCTTCCTCTCTTCTACTTAATCTTTTTTACTCTTATGTAGTGTCATCTACCTGTATTCCCTTCCTTCTCTTGCTCCTTTCTAACTGGTTCGTCTTTCTCTTCAATCTCTTCTACTTAATCTTTTTTACTCTTATGTAGTGTCATAACACCTGTATTCCCATCCTTCTCCTTGCTCCTTTCTAACCGGTTCGTCTTTCTCTTCCTCTCTTCTACGTAATCTTTTTTAC
Organism: Ascarosepion bandense; assembly: GCA_037127315.1. NCBI lineage: Eukaryota > Metazoa > Mollusca > Cephalopoda > Sepiida > Sepiidae > Ascarosepion > Ascarosepion bandense. The sequence goes on along the minus strand of JBBBDQ010000690.1, from coordinate 2,157,167 downwards.
TCACATGTAGTGTCATCACACCTGTATTCCCTTCCTTCTCTTGCTCCTTTCTAACTGGTTCGTCTCTTCAATCTCTTCTACTTAATCTTTTTTACTCTTATGTAGTGTCATCACACCTGTATTCCCATCCTTCTCTTGCTCCTTTCTAACAGGTTCGTCTTCCTCTTCACTCTCTTCTACTTAATCTTTTTACTCTTATGTAGTGTCATCACACCTGTATTTCCATCCTTCTCTTGCTCCTTTCTAACTGGTTCGTCTTTCTCTTCACTCTCTTCTACTTAATCTTTTTTACTCTTATGTAGTGTCATCACACCTGTATTCCCATCCTTCTCTTGCTCCTTTCTAACTGGTTCGTCTTTCTCTTCACTCTCTTCTACTTAATCTTTTTTATATACCATGTGTCATCATCACACACCATATTCCCATCCTTCTCTTGCTCCTTTCTAACTGGTTCGTCTTTCTCTTCCTCTCTTCAAATTAATCTTTTTTACTCTTATGTAGTGTCATCACACCTGTATTCCCATCCTTCTCTTGCTCCTTTCTAACAGGTTCATTCTTCCTCTTCTCTCTCTTCTACTTAATCTTTTTACTCTTATGTAGTGTCATCACACCTGTATTCCCATCCTTCTCTTGCTCTTTTCTAACTGGTTCGTCTTTCTCTTCCTCTCTTCTACTTAATCTTTTTACTCTTATGTAGTGTCATCACACCTGTGTTATCCTTCTCTTGCTCCTTTCTAACTGGTTCGTCTTTCTCATACTCTCTCTACTTAATCTTTTTTACTCTTATGTAGTGTCATCACACCTGTATTCCCATCCTTCTCTTGCTCCTTTCTAACTGGTTCGTCTTTCTCTTCCTCTTTTCTACTTAATCTTTTACTCTTATGTAGTGTCATCACACCTGTATTCCCATCCTTCTCTTGCTCCTTTCTAACTGGTTCGTCTTTCTCTTCCTCTCTTCTCTTAATCTTTTTACTCTTATGTAGTGTCATCACACCTGCTATTTACATCCTTCTCTTACTCCTTTCTAACTAGTTCGTCTTTCTCTTCACTCTTCTACTTAATCTTTTTACTCTTATGTAGTGTCCTCACCTGTATTCCCATCCTTCTCTTGCTCCTTTCTAACAGGTTCGTCTTTCTCTTCCTCTCTTCTACTTAATATTTTTTACTCTTATGTGTCATCACACCTGTATTCCCATACTTCTCTTGCTCCTTTCTAACAGGTTCAAATCTTTTCTCTTCACTCTCTTCTACTTAATCTTTTTACTATTATGTAGTGTCATCACACCTGTATTCCCATCCTTCTCTTGCTCCTTTCTAACTGGTTCGTCTTTCTCTTCACTCTCTTCTACTTAATCATTTTTACTCTTATGTAGTGTCATCACACCAATATTCCCATCCTTCTCTTGCTCCTTTCTAACTGGTTCGTCTTTCTCTTCACTCTCTTCAAATTAATCATTTTTACTCTTATGTAGTGTCATCACCTGTGATACCATCCTTCTCTTGCTCCTTTCTAACTGGTTCGTCTTTCTCTTCACTCTCTTCAAATTAATCTTTTATACTCTTATGTAGTGTCATCACACCTGTATTCCCATCCTTCTCTTGCTCCTTTCTAACAGGTTCGTCTTTCTCTTCACTCTCTTCTACTTAATCTTTTTTACTCTTATGTAGTGTCATCACACCTGTATTCCCATCCTTCTCTTGCTCCTTTCTAACTGGTTCGTCTTTCTCTTCACTCTCTTCTACTTAATCTTTTTTACTCTTATGTAGTGTCATCACACCTGTATTCCCTTCCTTCTCTTGCTCCTTTCTAACTGGTTCGTCTTTCTCTTCACTCTCTTCTACTTAATCTTTTTTACTCTTATGTAGTGTCATCACACCTGTATTTCCATCCTTCTCTTGCTCCTTTCTAACAGGTTCGTCTTTCTCTTCACTCTCTTCTACTTAATCTTTTTTACTCTTATGTAGTGTCATCACACCTGTATTCCCATCCTTCTCTTGCTCCTTTCTAACAGGTTCGTCTTCCTCTTCTCTCTCTTCTACTTAATCTTTTTTACTCTTATGTAGTGTCATCACACCTGTATTCCCATCCTTCTCTTGCTCCTTTCTAACTGGTTCGACTTTCTCTTCACTCTCTTCTACTTAATCTTTTTTACTCTTATGTAGTGTCATCACACTCATTCTATCCTTCTCTTTGCTCCTTTCTAACTGGTTCGTCTTTCTCTTCACTCTCTTCTACTTAATCATTTTTACTCGCATGTAGTGTCATCATACCTGTATTCCCATCCTTCTCTGTTCTTTTCTAACAGGTTCGTCTTCCTCTCTTCACTCTCTTCTACTTAATCTTTTTTACTCTTATGTAGTGTCATCACACCTGTATTCCCATCCTTCTCTTGCTCCTTTTCTAACAGGTTTGTCTTTCTCTCACTCTCTTCTACTTAATCTTTTACTCTTATGTAGTGTCATCACACCTGTATTCCCATCCTTCTCTTGCTCCTTTCTAACAGGTTCGTCTTCCTCTTCTCTCTTCTACTTAATCTTTTTTTACTCTTATGTAGTGTCATCACACCTGTATTCCCATCCTTCTCTTGCTCCTTTCTAACTGGTTCGTCTTTCTTCACTCTCTTCTACTTAATCTTTTTTACTCTATGTAGTGTCATCACACCTGTATTCCCATCCTTCTCTTGCTCCTTTCTAACAGGTTCGTCTTCCTCTTCTCTCTCTCTTCTACTTAATCTTTTTACTCTTATGTAGTGTCATCACACCTGTATTCCCATCCTTCTCTTACAGTTCTTTTCTAACTGGTTCGTCTTTCTCTTCACTCTCTTCTACTTAATCTTTTTTACTCTTATGTAGTGTCATCACACCTGTATTCCCATCCTTCTCTTTGCTCCTTTCTAACTGGTTCGTCTTTTCTCTTCACTCTCTTCTACTTAATCTTTTTACTCTTATGTAGTGTCATCACACCTGTATTCCCATCCTTCTCTTGCTCCTTTCTAACAGGTTCGTCTTTCTCTTCACTCTATTCTACTTAATCTTTTTTACTCTTATGTAGTGTCATCACACCTGTATTCCCATCCTTCTCTTGCTCCTTTCTAACAGGTTCGTCTTTCTCTTCACTCTCTTCTACTTAATCATTTTTGTTCTTATGTAGTGTCATCTACCCTATTCCATCCTTCTCTTGCTCCTTTCTAACTGGTTCGTCTTTCTCTTTCCTTCTACTCAATCTTTTTACTCTTATGTAGTGTCATCACACCTGTATTCCCATCCTTCTCTTGCTCCTTTCTAACAGGTTCGTCTTTCTCTTCACTCTCTTCTACTTTAATCTTTTTTTACTTATGTAGTGTCATCACACTCGTATTCCCATCCTTCTCTTGCTCCTTTCTAACAGGTTCGTCTTCTTCACTTCTTCTACTTAATCTTCATTTTTACTCTTATGTAGTGTCATCACACCTGTATTCCCATCCTTCTCTTGCTCCTTTCTAACTGGTTCGTCTTCCTCTTCACTCTCTTCTACTTAATCTTTTTTACTTCCTTATGTAGTGTCATCACACCTGTATTCCCATACTTCTCTTGCTCCTTTCTAACAGGTTCGTCTTTCTCTCTTCACTCCCTTCTTTCACTTAATCATTTTACTCTTAATGTAGTGTCATCACACTAGCTCCATCCTTCTCTTGCTCCTTTCTAACAGGTTCGTCTTTCTCTTCACTCTCTTCTACTTAATCTTTTTACTCTATATAGTGTCATCACACCTGTATTCCCATCCTTCTCTTGCTCCTTTCTAACAGGTTCGTCTTTCTCTTCACTCTCTTCTACTTAATCTTTTTTTACTCTTATGTAGTGTCAGCTTGACCTGGGCATTCCCATCCTTCTCTTGCTCCTTTCTAATGGTTCGTCTTTCTCTTCACTTCTCTACTTAATCTTTTTACTCTTTATGTAGTGTCATCACACCTGTATTCCCATCCTTCTCTTGCTCCTTTCTAACTGGTTCGTCTTCTCTTCCACTTTCTACGTAATCTTTACTCTGCGTAGTGTCATCACAACCTGTATTCCCATCCTTCTCTTGCTCCTTTCTAACAGGTTCGTCTTTCTCTTCACTCTCTTCTACTTAATCTTTTTACTCTTATGTAGTGTCATCACACCCGTATTCCCATCCTTCTCTTGTTCCTTTCTAACTGGTTCGTCTTCCTCTTTCACTTCTTCTACTTAATCTTTTTTTACTTATGTGGTGTCATCACACCTGTATTCCCATCCTTCTCTTGCTCCTTTCTAACCGGTTCGTCTTTCTCTTCACTCTCTTCTACTTAATCTTTTTTACTCTTATGTAGTGTCATCACACCTGTATTCCCATCCTTCTCTTGATCCTTTCTAACAGGTTCGTCTTTCTCTTCACTCTCTTCTACTTCTAATCTTTTTACTCTTATGTAGTGTCATCACACCTGTATTCTACATCCTTCTTGCTCCTTTCTAACTGGTTCGTCTTTCTCTTCACTCTCTTCTACGTAATCTTTTTTATCCTTATGTAGTGTCATCACACCTGTATTCCCATCCTTCTCTTGTTCCTCTTCTAACTGGTTCGTCTTCCTCTTCACTCTCTTCTACTTAATCTTTTTACCTTATGTAGTGTCATCACACCTGTATTCCCATCCTTCTCTTGCTCCTTTCTTAACCGGTTCGTCTTTCTCTTCACTCTCTTCTACTTAATCTTTTTACTCTTATGTAGTGTCATCACACCTGTATTCCCATCCCTCTCTTGATCCTTTCTAACAGGTTCGTCTTTCTCTTCACTCTCTTCTACTAATCTTTTTACTCTTATGTAGTGTCATCACACCTGTATTCCCATCCTTCTCTTGCTCCTTTCTACTGCAGGTTCGTCTTTCTCTTCACTTTCTACTTAATCTTTTTTATCATTATGTAGTGTCATCACACCCGTATTCCCATCCTTCTCTTGCTCCTTTCTAACAGGTTCGTCTTTCTCTTCACTTTCTACTTAATCTTTTACTCTTTATGTAGTGTCATCACACCTGTATTCCCATCCTTCTCTTGCTCCTTTCTAACTGGTTCGTCTTCTTCACTCTCTTCACGCAATCCTTTACTCTTATGTAGTGTCATCACACCTGTATTCCCATCCTTCTCTTGCTCCTTTCTAACTGGTTCGTCTTTCTCTTCACTCTCTTCTACTTAATCTTTTTTACTCTTATGTAGTGTCATCACACCTGTATTCCCATCCTTCTCTTGCTCCTTTCTAACTGGTTCGTCTTTCTCACTCTCTTCTCACTTAATCTTTTTACTCTTATGTAGTGTCATCACACCTGTATTCCCATCCTTCTCTTGCTCCTTTCTAACTGGTTCGTCTTTCTCTTCACTCTCTTCTACGTAATCTTTTTTACTCTTATGTAGTGTCATCACACCTGTATTCCCATCCTTCTCTTGCTCCTTTCTAACAGGTTCGTCTTTCTCTTCACTCTCTTCTACTTCTAATCTTTTACCTATGTGTAGTGTCATCACACCTGTATTCCCATCCTTCTCTTGCTCCTTTCTAACTGGTTCGTCTTTCTCTTCACTTTTCTACTTAATCTTTTTACTCTTATGTAGTGTCATCACACCTGTATTCCCATCCTTCTCTTGCTCCTTTCTAACAGGTTCGTCTTTCTCTTCACTCTCTTCTACTTAATCTTTTTTAATTTTTTAAGTGTAGTGTCATCACACCCGTATTCCCATCCTTCTCTTGCTCCTTTCTAACTGGATCCGTCTTTCCTCTTCACTCTCTTCTACTTAATCTTTTTTACTATTATGTAGTGTCATCACACCTGTATTCCCATCCTTCTCTTGCTCCTTTCTAACAGGTTCGTCTTTCTCTTCACTCTCTTCTACTTAATCTTTTTTACTATTATGTAGTGTCATCACACCTGTATTCCCATCCTTCTCTTGCTCCTTTCTAACAGGTTCGTCTTTCTCTTCACTCTCTTCTACTTAATCTTTTTACTCTTATGTAGTGTCATCACACCTGTATTCCCATCCTTCTCTTGCTCCTTTCTAACTGGTTCGTCTTTCTCTTCACTCTCTTCTACGTAATCTTTTTTACTCTTATGTAGTGTCATCACACCTGTATTCCCATCCTTCTCTTGCTCCTTTCTAACAGATTCGTCTTTCTCTTCACTCTCTTCTACTTAATCTTTTTTACTCTTATGTAGTGTCATCACACCTGTATTCCCATCCTTCTCTTGCTCCTTTCTAACAGGTTCGTCTTTCTCTTCACTCTGTTCTACTTAATCTTCTTTACTCTTATGTAGTGTCATCACACCTGTATTCCCATCCTTCTCTTGCTCCTTTCTAACAGGTTCGTCTTTCTCTTCACTCTCTTCTACTTAATCTTTTTTACTATTATGTAGTGTCATCACACCTGTATTCCCATCCTTCTCTTGCTCCTTTCTAACAGGTTCCTTTCTTTCTCTTCACTCTCTTCTACTTAATCTTTTTTACTCTTATGTAGTGTCATCACACCTGTATTCCCATCCTTCTCTTGCTTCTTTCTAACTGGTTCGTCTTTCTCTTCACTCTCTTCTACTTAATCTTTTTTACTCTTATGTAGTGTCATCACAGCTGTATTCCCATCCTTCTCTTGCTCCTTTCTAACAGGTTCGTCTTTCTCTTCACTCTCTTCTACAATTAATCTTTTTTAATCTTATGTAGTGTCATCACACCTGTATTCCCATCCTTCTCTTGCTTCTTTCTAACTGGTTCGTCTTTCTCTTCACTCTCTTCTACTTAATCTTTTTTACTCTTATGTAGTGTCATCACACCTGTATTCCCATCCTTCTCTTGCTCCTTTCTAACAGGTTCGTCTTTCTATTCACTTTCACTTAATCTTTTTACTTCTATGTAGTGTCATCACACCTGTATTCCCATCACCACGTCCTTCTCTTTGCTCCTTTCTAACTGGTTCGTCTTTCTCTTCACTCTCTTCTACGTAATCTTTTTTACTCTTATGTAGTGTCATCACACTGTATTCCCATCCTTCTCTTGCTCCTTTCTAACTGGTTCGTCTTTCTCTTCACTTCTTCTACTTAATCTTTTTTACTCTTATGTAGTGTCATCACACCTGTATTCCCATCCTTCTCTTGCTCCTTTCTAACAGGTTCGTCTTTCTCTTCACTCTCTTCTACTTAATCTTTACTATTATGTAGTCATCACACCTGTATTCCCATCCTTCTCTTGCTCCTTTCTAACAGGTTCGTCTTTCTCTTCACTCTCTTCATTTAATCTTTACTCTTATGTAGTGTCATCACACCTGTATTCCCATCCTTCTCTTGTCTTCTTTCTTTTCTAACAGGTTCGTCTTTCTCTTCACTCTCTTCTACTTAATCTTTTTACTCTTATGTAGTGTCATCACACCTGTATTCCCATCCTTTTCCTCCTTTCTAACTGGTTCGTCTCTTTTCTCTTCACTCTCTTCTACTTAATCTTTTTACTCTTATGTAGTGTCATCACACCTGTATTCCCATCCTTCTCTTGCTCCTCTTTTCTAACAGGTTCGTCTTTCTCTTCACTCTCTTCTACTTAATCTTTTTACTCTTATGTAGTGTCATCACACCCGTATTCCCATCCTTCTCTTGCTCCTTTCTAACTGGTTCGTCTTTCTCTTCACTCTCTTCTACTTAATCTTTTTACTCTTATGTAGTGTCATCACAGCTGTATTCCCATCCTTGCTCCTTTCTAACAGGTTCGTCTTTCTCTTCACTCTCTTCTACTTAATCTTTTTTACTCTTATGTAGTAATACCACCTGTATTCCCATCCTTCTCTTGCTCCTTTCTAACTGGTTCCTCTTTCTCTTCACTCTTTCTACGTAATCTTTTTACTCTTATGTAGTGTCATCACACCTGTATTCCCATCCTTCTCTTTGCTCCTTTCTAACTGGTTCCTCTTTTCTCTTCACTCTCTTCTACGTAATCTTTACTCTTATGTAGTGTCATCACACCTGAATTCCCATCCTTCTCTTGCTCCTTTCTAACTGGTTCCTCTTTCTCTTCACTCTCTTCAAATTAATTCTTTTTTTACTCTTTATGTAGTGTCATCACACCTGTATTCCTCATCCTTTCTTTGCTCCTTTCTAACAGGTTCGTCTTTCTCTTCACTCTCTTCTACTTAATCTTTTTTTACTTTTATGTAGTGTCATCACACCTGTATTCCCATCCTTCACTTGCTCTTTCAACTGTCTGTCTTTCTTCACTCTCTACTTAATCTTTTTTACTCTTATGTAGTGTCATCACACCTGTATTCCCATCCTTCTCTTGCTCCTTTCTAACAGGTTCGTCTTTCTTCACTCTCTTCTACTTAATCTTTTTTACTCTTATGTAGTGTCATCACATCCGTATTCCCCATCCTTCTCTTGCTCCCCAACAGGTTCGTCTTCCTCTTCTACACTCTTCAAATTAAATTTTTATCATGTAGTGTCATCACACCTGTATTCCCATCCTTCTCTTGCTCCTTTCTAACTGGTTCCTCTTTCTCTTCACTTTCAAATTAATCTTTTTTTACTCTTATGTAGTGTCATCACACCTGTAATTCCCATCCTTCTCTTGCTCCTTTCAACTGGTTCCTCTTTCTCTTCACTCTCTTCAAATTAATCTTTTTTACTCTTATGTAGTGTCATCACACCTGCATTCCCATCCTTCTCTTGCTCCTTTCTAACAGGTCTGTCTTTCTTCACTCTCTTCTACTTAATATTTTTTGATTTTATGTAGTGTCATCACACCTGCATTCCCATCCTTCTCTTGCTCCCTAACTGGTTCGTCTTTCTTCACTCTCTTCTACTTAATATTTTTACTCTTATGTAGTGTCATCACACCTGTATTCCCATCCTTCTTTTGCTCCTTTCTAACAGGTCTGTCTTTCTCTTCATCTTCTTCTACTTAATATTTTTTACTCTTATGTAGTGTCATCACACCTGCATTCCCATCCTTCTCTTGCTCCTTTCTAACTGGTTCGTCTTTCTTCACTTCTTCTACTTAATATTTTTACTTTAAGTGGTGTGTCATCACACCTGTATTCCCATCCTTCTCTTGCTCCTTTCTAACTGGTTCCTCTTTCTCTTCACTTTCTTCAAATTAATCTTTTTTTACTCTTATGTAGTGTCATCACACCCAACTGCATCCTTCTCTTGCTCCTTTCTAACTGGTTCCTCTTTCTTCACTCTCTTCAAATTAATCTTTACTCTTTATGTAGTGTCATCACACCTTGTATTCCCATCCTTCTCTTGCTCCTTTCTAAACAGGTTCGTCTTTCTCTTCACTCTCTTCTACTTAATATTTTTTACTCTTATGTAGTGTCATCACACCTGCATTCCCATCCTTTCTCTTGCTCCTTTCTAACAGGTTCGTCTTTCTCTTCACTCTCTTCTACTTAATATTTTTTACTCTTATGTAGTGTCATCACACCCGTATTCCCATCCTTCTCTTGCTCCTTTCTAACAGGTTCGTCTTACTCTTCACTCTCTTCTACTTAATATTTTTTACTCTTATGTAGTGTCATCACACCTGCATTCCCATACTTCACTTGCTCCTTTCTAACTGGTTCGTCTTTCTTCACTCTCTTCTACTTAATATTTTTTACTCTTATAGTGTCATCACACCTGTATTCCCATCCTTCTCTTGCTCCTTTCTAACAGGTTCGTCTTTCTCTTCACTCTCTTCTACTTAATATTTTTTACTCTTATGTAGTGTCATCACACCTGTATTCCCATCCTTCTCTTGCTCCTTTCTAACAGGTTCGTCTTTCTCTTCACTCTCTTCTACTTAATATTTTTTACTCTTATGTAGTGTCATCACACCTGTATTTCCATCCTTCTCTTGTTCTTTTCTAACAGGTTCGTCTTTCTCTTCACTCTCTTCTACTTAATCTTTTTTACTCTTATGTAGTGTCATCACACCTGTATTCCCATCCTTCTCTTGCTCCTTTCTAACAGGTTCATTCGTCTTTCTCTTCACTCTCTTCTACTTAATCTGTTTTACTCTTATGTAGTGTCATCACACCTGTATTCCCATCCTTCTCTTGCTCCTTTCAGGTTCGTCTTTCTCTTCACTCTCTCTACTTAATATTTTTTACTCTTATGTAGTGTCATCACACCTGTATTCCCATCCTTCTCTTGCTCCTTTCTAACAGGTTCGTCTTTTCTCTTCACTCTCTTCTACTTAATATTTTTTACTCTTATGTAGTGTCATCACACCTGTATTCCCATCCTTCTCTTGCTCCTTTCTAACAGGTTCGTCTTTCTCTTCACTTTCTACTTAATCTTTACTCTTTATGTAGTGTCATCACACCTGTATTCCCATCCTTCTCTTGCTCCTTTCTTAACAGGTTCGTCTTTCTCTTCACTCTCTTCTCTACTTAATCTTTTTTACTCTTATGTAGTGTCATCACACCTGTATTCCCATCCTTCTCTTGCTCCTTTCTAACAGGTTCGTCTTCTTTTCTCTCACTCTCTCTTCTACTTAATCTGTTTTACTCTATGTAGGGTGTCATCACACCTGTATTCCCATCCTTCTCTTGCTCCTTTCTAACAGGTTCGTCTTTCTCTTCACTCTCTTCTACTTAATATTTACTCTTATGTAGTGTCATCACACCTGTATTCCCATCCTTCTCTCTTGCTCCTTTCTAACAGGTTCGTCTTTCTCTTCACTCTCTTCTACTTAATATTTTTTACTCTTATGTAGTGTCATCACACCTGTATTCCCATCCTTCTCTTGCTCCTTTCTAACTGGTTCGTCTTTCTCTTCACTCTCTTCTACTTAATATTTTTTACTCTTATGTAGTGTCATCACACCTGCATTCCCATCCTTCTTGCTCCTTTCTAACTGGTTCGTCTTTCTCTTCACTCTTCTACTTAATATTTTTTACTCTTATGTATTGTCATCACACCTGTATTCCCATCCTTCTTGCTCCTTTCTAACAGGTTCGTCTTTCTCTTCACTCTCTTCTACTTAATATTTTTACTCTTATGTAGTGTCATCACACCTGTATTCCCATCCTTCTCTTGCTCCTTTCTAACTGGTTCCTCTTTCTCTTCACTCTTCAAATTAATCTTTTTTTACTCTTATGTAGTGTCATCACACCTGAATTCCCATCCTTCTCTTGCCCTCTCTTCTTCTTTCTAACTGGTTCCTCTTTCTCTTCACTCTCTTCAAATTAATCTTTACTCTTATGTAGTGTCATCACACCTAGCATTCCCATCCTTCTCTTGCTCCTTTCTAACAGGTTCGTCTTTCTCTTCACTCTCTTCTACTTAATATTTTTTACTCTTATGTAGTGTCATCACACCTGCATTCCCATCCTTCTCTTGCTCCTTTCTAACAGGTTCGTCTTTCTTCTTCACTCTCTTCTACTTAATATTTTTTACTCTTATGTAGTGTCATCACACCTGTATTCCCATCCTTCTTTGCTCCTTTCTAACAGGTTCGTCTTTCTCTTCACTCTCTCTTCTACTTAATATTTTTTACTCTTATGTAGTGTCATCACACCTGCATTCCCATACTTCTCTTGCTCCTTTCTAACTGGTTCGTCTTTCTCTTCACTTTCTTCTACTTAATATTTTTTATCTTATGTAGTGTCATCACACCTGTATTCATCCTTCTCTTGCTCCTTTCTAACAGGTTCGTCTTTCTCTTCACTCTCTTCTTACTAATATTTTTACTCTATGTAGTGTCATCACACCTGTATTCCCATCCTTCTTGCTCCTTTCTAACAGGTTCGTCTTTTCTTCTACTCTACTTTCTAATATTTTACTCTTATGTAGTGTCATCACACCTGTATTTCCATCCTTCTCTTGCTCCTTTCTAACAGGTTCGTCTTTCTTCACTCTCTTCTACTTAATCTTTTTTTACTCTTAAGTGTAGTGTCATCACACCTGTATTCTATCCTTCTCTTTGCTCCTTTTCTAACAGGTTCGTCTTTTCTCTTCACTCTCTTCTACTTAATCTGTTTTACTCTTTATGTAGTGTCATCACACCTGTATTCCCATCCTTCTCTTGCTCCTTTCTAACAGGTTCGTCTTTCTCTTCACTCTCTTCTACTTAATATTTTACTCTTATGTAGTGTCATCACACCTGTATTCCCATCCTTCTCTTGCTCCTTTCTAACAGGTTCGTCTTTCTCTTCACTCTCTTCTACTTAATATTTTTTACTCTTATGTAGTGTCATCACACCTGTATTCCCATCCTTCTCTTGCTCCTTTCTAACAGGTTCGTCTTTCTCTTCACTCTCTTCTACTTAATCTTTTTACTCTTATGTAGTGTCATCACACCTGTATTCCCATCCTTCTCTTGCTCCTTTCTAACAGGTTCGTCTTTCTCTTCACTCTCTTCTACTTAATCTTTTTTACTCTTATGTAGTGTCATCACACCTGTATTCCCATCCTTCTCTTGCTCCTTTCTAACAGGTTCGTCTTTCTCTTCACTCTCTTCTACTTAATCTGTTTTACTCTTATGTAGTGTCATCACACCTGTATTCCCATCCTTCTCTTGCTCCTTTCTAACAGGTTCGTCTTTCTCTTCACTCTCTTCTACTTAATATTTTTTACTCTTATGTAGTGTCATCACACCTGCATTCCCATCCTTCTCTTGCTCCTTTCTAACAGGTTCGTCTTTCTCTTCACTCTTCTACTTAATATTTTTTACTCTTATGTAGTGTCATCACACCTGTATTCCATCCTTCTCTTGTCTTTTCTAACTGGTTCGTCTTTCTTCAATTTCCTTCTACTTAATATTTTTTGTTCTTGTAGTGTCATCACACCTTGCATTCCCATCCTTCTCTTGCTCCTTTCTAACAGGTTCACTTTTCTTTCACTCTCTTCTACTTAATCTTTTTACTCTTATGTAGTGTCATCACACCTGTATTCCCTTCCTTCTCTTGCTCCTTTCTAACAGGTTCGTCTTCCTCTTCACTCTCTTCTACTTAATCTTTTTACTCTTATGTAGTGTCATCACACCTGTATTCCCATCCTTCTCTTGCTCCTTTCTAACAGGTTCGTCTTTCTCTTCACTCTCTTCTACTTAATCTGTTTTACTCTTATGTAGTGTCATCACACCTGTATTCCCATCCTTCTCTTGCTCCTTTCTAACAGGTTCGTCTTTCTCTTCACTCTCTTCTACTTAATATTTTTACTCTTATGTAGTGTCATCACACCTGTATTCCCATCCTTCTCTTGCTCCTTTCTAACAGGTTCGTCTTTCTCTTCACTTTCCTTCTACTTAATATTTTTACTCTTATGTAGTGTCATCACACCTGCATTCCCATCCTTCTCTTGCTCCTTTCTAACTGGTTCGTCTTTCTCTTCACTCTCTTCTACTTAATATTTTTTTTACTCTTATGTAGTGTCATCACACCTGTATTCCCATCCTTCTCTTGCTCCTTTCTAACAGGTTCGTCTTTCTTCACTCTCTTCTACTTAATATTTTTTACTCTTATGTAGTGTCATCACACCTGTATTCCCATCCTTCTCTTGCGCCTTTCTAACAGGTTCGTCTTTCTCTTCACTCTCTTCTACTTAATCTGTTTTACTCTTATGTGTCATCACACCTGTATTCCCATCCTTCTCTTGCTCCTTTCTAACAGATTCGTCTTTCTCTTCACTCTCTTCTACTTAATATTTTTTTTACTCTTATGTAGTGTCATCACACCTGTATTCCCATCCTTCTCTTGCTCCTTTCTAACAGGTTCGTCTTTCTCTTCATCTTCTACTTAATATTTTACTCTTATGTAGTGTCATCACACCTGTATTCCCATCCTTCTCTTGCTCCTTTCTAACAGGTTCGTCTTTTCTTCACTCTCTTCTACTTAATATTTTTTACTCTTATGTAGTGTCATCACACCTGCATTCCCATCCTTCTCTTGTCTCTTTCTAACTGGTTCGTCTTTCTCTTCACTCTCTTCTACTTAATATTTTTTACTCTTATGTAGTGTCATCACACCTGTATTCCCATCCTTCTCTTGCTCCTTTCTAACAGGTCTGTCTTTCTTCACTCTCTTCTACTTAATATTTTTTTACTTTATGTAGTGTCATCACACCTGTATTCCCATCCTTCTCTTGCTCCTTTCTAACAGGTTCGTCTTTCTCTTCACTCTTCTACTTAATATTTTTTACTCTTATGTGAAAAATATCACACCTGTATTCCCATCCTTCTCTTGCTCCTTTTTTCTAACAGGTTCGTCTTTCTCTTCACTCTCTCTTCTACTTAATCTTTTTTACTCTTATGTAGTGTCATCACACCTGTATTCCCATCCTTCTCTTGCTCCTTTCTAACAGGTTCGTCTTTCTTCACTCTCTTCTACTTAATCTGTTTTACTCTTATGTAGTGTCATCACACCTGTATTCCCATCCTTCTTGTCTTTTTCTAACAGGTCTGTCTTTCTCTTCACTCTCTTCTACTTAATCTTTTTACTCTTATGTAGTGTCATCACACCTGTATTCCCATCCTTCTCTTGCTCCTTTCTAACAGGTTCGTCTTTCTCTTCACTCTCTTCTACTTAATCTTTTATTTTATGTAGTGTCATCACACCTGTATATTCCATCCTTCTCTTGCTCCTTTCTAACAGGTTCGTCTTTCTCTTCACTCTCTTCTACTTAATCTGTTTTACTTTATGTAGTGTCATCACACCTGTATTCCCCATCCTTCTCTTGCTCCTTTCTAACAGGTTCGTCTTTCTCTTCACTCTCTTCTACTTAATATTTACTTTATGTAGTGTCATCACACCTGTATTCCCATCCTTCTCTTGCTCCTTTCTAACAGGTTCGTCTTTCTTCACTCTCTTCTTCTACTTAATATTTTTTACTCTTATGTAGTGTCATCACACCTGTATTCCCATCCTTCTCTTGCTCCTTTCTAACTGGTTCGTCTTTCTCTTCACTCTCTTCTACTTAACATTTTTTACTTCCATGTAGTGTCATCACACCTGTATTCCCATCCTTCTCTTGCTCCTTTCTAACAGGTTCGTCTTTCTCTTCACTCTCTTCTACTTAATCTTTTTTACTCTTATGTAGTGTCATCACACCTGTATTCCCTTCCTTCTCTTGCTCCTTTCTAACAGGTTCGTCTTCTCCTTCACTCTCTTCTACTTAATCTTTTTTACTCTTATGTAGTGTCATCACACCTGTATTCCCATCCTTCTCTTGCTCCTTTCTAACAGGTTCGTCTTTCTCTTCACTCTCTTCTACTTAATCTGTTTTACTTTATGTAGTGTCATCACACCTGTATTCCCATCCTTCTCTTGCTCCTTTCTAACAGGTCTGTCTTTCTCTTCTACTCTCTTCTACTTAATATTTTTTACTCTTATGTAGTGTCATCACACCTGTATTCCCATCCTTCTCTTGCTCCTTTCTAACAGGTTCGTCTTTCTTCTTCACTTTCTACTTACTATTTTTTACTCTTATGTAGTGTCATCACACCTGCATTCCCATCCTTCTCTTGCTCCTTTCTAACTGGTTCGTCTTTCTCTTTCACTCTCTCTTCTACTTAATATTTTTTACTCTTATGTAGTGTCATCACACCTGTATTCCCATCCTTCTCTTGCTCCTTTCTAACAGGTTCGTCTTTCTCTTCACTCTCTTCTACTTCATATTTTTTACTCTTATGTAGTGTCATCACACCTGTATTCCCATCCTTCTCTTGCTCCTTTCTAACAGGTTCGTCTTTCTCTTCACTCTCTCTTCTACTTAATCTGTTTTACTTCTTATGTAGTGTCATCACACCTGTATTCCCATCCTTCTCTTGCTCCTTTCTAACAGGTTCGTCTTTCTCTTCACTCTCTTCTACTTAATATTTTTTACTCTTATGTAGTGTCATCACACCTGTATTCCCATCCTTCTCTTGCTCCTTTCTAACAGGTTCGTCTTTCTCTTCACTCTCTTCTACTTAATATTTTTTACTCTTATGTAGTGTCATCACACCTGTATTCCCATCCTTCTCTTGCTCCTTTCTAACAGGTTCGTCTTTCTCTTCACTCTCTTCTACTTAATATTTTTTACTCTTATGTAGTGTCATCACACCTGCATTCCCATCCTTCTCTTGCTCCTTTCTAACTGGTTCGTCTTTCTCTTCACTCTCTTCTGCTTAATATTTTTTACTCTTATGTAGTGTCATCACACCTGTATTCCCATCCTTCTCTTGCTCCTTTCTAACAGGTTCGTCTTTCTCTTCACTCTCTTCTACTTAATATTTTTTACTCTTATGTAGTGTCATCACACCTGTATTCCCATCCTTCTCTTGCTCCTTTCTAACAGGTTCGTCTTTCTCTTCACTCTCTTCTACTTAATATTTCTTACTCTTATGTAGTGTCATCACACCTGTATTCCCATCCTTCTCTTGCTCCTTTCTAACAGGTTCGTCTTTCTCTTCACTTTCTATCACTTAATCTTTTTTACTCTTATGTAGTGTCATCACACCTGTATTCCCATCCTTCTCTTGCTCCTTTCTAACAGGTTCGTCTTTCTCTTCACTCTCTTCTACTTAATCTGTTTTACTCTTATGTAGTGTCATCACACCTGTATTCCCATCCTTCTCTTGCTCCTTTCTAACAGGTTCGTCTTTCTCTTCACTCTCTTTCTACTTAATATTTTTTACTCTTATGTAGTGTCATCACACCTGTATTCCCATCCTTCTCTTGCTCCTTTCTAACAGGTTCGTCTTTCTCTTCACTCTCTTCTACTTAATATTTTACTCTTATGTAGTGTCATCACACCTGTATTCCCATCCTTCTCTTGCTCCTTTCTAACAGGTTCGTCTTTCTCTTCACTCTCTTCTACTTAATCTTTTTTTCTCTTATGTAGTGTCATCACACCTGTATTCCCATCCTTCTCTTACTCCTTTCTAACTGGTTCGTCTTTCTCTTCTCTCTTCTACTTAATCTTTTTACTCTTATGTAGTGTCATCACACCTGTATTCCCATCCTTCTCTTGCTCCTTTCTAACAGGTTCGTCTTTCTCTTCACTCTCTTCTACTTAATCTTTTTACTCTTATGTAGTGTCATCACACCTGTATTCCCATCCTTCTCTTACTCCTTTCTAACTGGTTCGTCTTTCTCTTCACTCTCTTCTACTTAATCTTTTTTACTCTTATGTAGTGTCATCACACCTGTATTCCCATCCTTCTCTTACTCCTTTCTAACTGGTTCGTCTTTCTCTTCACTCTCTTCTACTTAATCTTTTTACTCTTATGTAGTGTCATCACACCTGTATTCCCATCCTTCTCTTGCTCCTTTCTAACAGGTTCGTCTTTCTCTTCACTCTCTTCTACTTAATCTTTTTACTCTTATGTAGTGTCATCACACCTGTATTCCCATCCTTCTCTTGCTCCTTTCTAACTGGTTCGTCTTTCTCTTCACTCTCTTCTACTTAATCTTTTTTACTCTTATGTAGTGTCATCACAGCTGTATTCCCATCCTTCTCTTGCTCCTTTCTAACAGGTTCGTCTTTCTCTTCACTCTCTTCTACTTAATCTTTTTACTCTTATGTAGTGTCATCACACCTGTATTCCCATCCTTCTCTTGCTCCTTTCTAACAGGTTCGTCTTTCTCTTCACTCTCTTCTACTTAATCTTTTTTACTCTTATGTAGTGTCATCACACCTGAATTCCCATCCTTCTCTTGCTCCTTTCTAACTGGTTCCTGTTTCTCTTCACTCTCTTCACATTAATCTTTTTTTTACTCTTATGTAGTGTCATCACACCTGTATTCCCATCCTTCTCTTGCTCCTTTCTAACAGGTTCGTCTTTCTCTTTCACTCTCTCTACTTAATCTTTTACTCTTATGTAGTGTCATCACACCTGTATTCCCATCCTTCACTTGCTCCTTTCTAACTGGTTCTGTCTTTTTCTCACTCTCTTCTACTTAATCTTTACTCTTATGTAGTGTCATCACACCTGTATTCCCATCCTTCTCTTTGCTCCTTTCTAACTGGTTCGTCTTTCTTCACTCTCTTTCAAATTAATCTTTTTTACTCTTATGTAGTGTCATCACACCTGTATTCCCATCCTTCTCTTGCTCCTTTCTAACTGGTTCCTCTTCTCTTCACTCTCTTCTACTTAATCTTTTTACTCTTATGTAGTGTCATCACACCTGTATTCCCATCCTTCTCTTGCTCCTTTCTAACAGGTTCGTCTTCCCTTCACTCTCTTCTACTTAATCTTTTTACTCTTATGTAGTGTCATCACACCTGTATTCCCCATCCTTCTCTTGCTCCTTTCTAACAGGTTCGTCTTTCTCTTCACTCTCTTCTACTTAATCTGTTTTACTCTTATGTAGTGTCATCACACCTGTATTCCCATCCTTCTCTTGCTCCTTTCTAACAGGTTCGTCTTTCTCTTCACTCTTCTTCTACTTAATATTTTTTACTCTTATGTAGTGTCATCACACCTGTATTCCCATCCTTCTCTTGCTCCTTCTTTCTAACAGGTTCGTCTTTCTCTTCACTCTCTTCTACTTAATATTTTTTACTCTTATGTAGTGTCATCACACCTGCATTCCCATCCTTCTCTTGCTCCTTTCTAACTGGTTCGTCTTTCTTCTTCACTCTCTTCTACTTAATATTTTTACTCTTATGTAGTGTCATCACACCTGTATTCCCATCCTTCTCTTGCTCCTTTCTAACAGGTTCGTCTTTCTCTTCACTCTCTTCTACTTAATATTTTTTACTCTTATGTAGTGTCATCACACCTGTATTCCCATCCTTCTCTTGCTCCTTTCTAACTGGTTCCTCTTTCTCTTCACTTTCTTCAACACCTTTTTTTACTCTTATGTAGTGTCATCACACCTGAATTCCCATCCCTTCTCTTGCTCCTTTCTAACTGGTTCCTCTTTCTCTCACTCTCTTCAAATTAATCTTTACTCTTATGTAGTGTCATCACACCTGTATTCCCATCCTTCTCTTGCTCCTTTCTAACAGGTTCGTCTTTCTCTTCACTCTCTTCTACTTAATATTTTTTACTCTTATGTAGTGTCATCACACCTGCATTCCCATCCTTCTCTTGCTCCCTCTTTCTAACAGGTTCGTCTTTCTCTCACTCTCTTCTACTTAATATTTTTTACTTTATGTAGTGTCATCACACCTGTATTCCCATCCTTCTCTTGCTCCTTTCTACTGAGGTTCGTCTTTCTCTTCACTCTCTTCTACTTAATATTTTTACTTATGTAGTGTCATCACACCTGCATTCCCATACTTCTCTTGCTCCTTTCTAACTGGTTCGTCTTTCTCTTCACTCTCTTCTACTTAATATTTTTTACTCTTATGTAGTGTCATCACACCTGTATTCCCATCCTTCTCTTTGCTCCTTTCTAACAGGTTCGTCTTTCTTTCACTTCTTCTACTTAATATTTTTTACTCTTATGTAGTGTCATCACACCTGTATTCCCATCCTTCTCTTGCTCCTTTCTAACAGGTCTGTCTTTCTCTTCACTCTCTCTACTTAATATTTTACTCTTTATGTAGTGTCATCACACCTGTATTTCCATCCTTCTCTTGCTCCTTTCTAACAGGTCTGTCTTTCTCTTCACTCTCTTCTACTTAATCTTTTTTACTCTTATGTAGTGTCATCACACCTGTATTCCCATCCTTCTCTTGCTCCTTCTTTTCTTAACAGGTTCGTCTTTCTTCACTCTCTTCTACTTAATCTGTTTTACTCTTTTATGTAGTGTCATCACACCTGTATTCCCATCCTTCTCTTGCTCCTTTCTAACAGGTCTGTCTTTCTCTTCACTCTCTTCTACTTAATATTTTTACTTTATGTAGTGTCATCACACCTGTATTCCCATCCTTCTCTTGCTCCTTTCTAACAGGTCTGTCTTTCTCTTCACTCTCTTCTACTTAATATTTTACTCTATGTAGTGTCATCACACCTGTATTCCCATCCTTCTCTTGCTCCTTTCTAACAGGTTCGTCTTTCTCTTCACTCTCTTCTACTTAATCTTTTTACTCTTATGTAGTGTCATCACACCTGCATTCCCATCCTTCTCTTGCTCCTTTCTAACAGGTTCGTCTTTCTCTTCACTCTTCTACTTAATCTTTTTTACTCTTATGTAGTGTCATCACACCTGTATTCCCATCCTTCTCTTGCTCCTTTCTAACAGGTTCGTCTTTCTCTTCACTCTCTTCTACTTAATCTGTTTTACTCTTATGTAGTGTCATCACACCTGTATTCCCATCCTTCTCTTTGCTCCTTTCTAACAGGTTCGTCTTTCTCTTTCACTTTCTACTTAATATTTTTTACTTATGTAGTGTCATCACACCTGTATTCCCATCCTTCTCTTGCTCCTTTCTAACAGGCCTGTCTTTCTCTTCACTCTCTTCTACTTAATATTTTTTACTCTTATGTAGTGTCATCACACCTGTATTCCCATCCTCTTCTTGCTCCTTTCTAACTGGTTCGTCTTTCTCTTCACTCTCTTCTACTTAATATTTTTTACTCTTATGTAGTGTCATCACACCTGTATTCCCATCCTTCTTGCTCCTTTCTAACAGGTTCTGTCTTTCTCTTCACTCTCTTCTACTAATCTTTTTACTCTTATAGTGTCATCACACCTGTATTCCCTTCCTTCTCTTGCTCCTTTCTAACAGGTTCGTCTTCCTCTTCACTCTCTTCTACTTAATCTTTTTACTCTTATGTAGTGTCATCACACCTGTATTCCCATCCTTCTTGCTCCTTTCTAACAGGTTCGTCTTTCTCTTCACTCTCTTCTACTTAATCTGTTTTACTCTTATGTAGTGTCATCACACCTGTGCTCCCATCCTTCTCTTGCTCCTTTCTTAACAGGTTCGTCTTTCTCTTCACTTCTTCTACTTAATATTTTTTACTCTTATGTAGTGTCATCACACCCTGGGTATTCCCATCCTTCTTTGGTTCTCTTACCAGGTTCTGTCTTCTTCACTCTTCTACTTAATATTTTACTCTATGTAGTGTCATCACACCTGCATTCCCATCCTTCTCTTGCTCCTTTCTAACTGGTTCGTCTTTCTTCACTCTCTTCTACTTAATATTTTACTTCCTTATGTAGTGTCATCACACCTGTATTCCCATCCTTCTCTTGCTCCTTTCTAACAGGTTCGTCTTTCTCTTCACTCTCTTCTACTTAATATTTTTTACTCTTATGTAGTGTCATCACACCTGTATTCCCTATCCTTCTCTTGCTCCTTTCTAACAGGTTCGTCTTTCTCTTCACTCTCTTCTACTTAATCTGTTTTACTCTTATGTATGTCATCACACCTGTATTCCCATCCTTCTCTTGTTCTTCTCTAACAGGTTCGTCTTTCTTCACTCTCTTCTACTTAATATTTTTTACTCTTATGTAGTGTCATCACACCTGTATTCCCATCCCTGTTCTCTAACAGGTTCGTCTTTCTCTTCACTCTCTTCTACTTAATATTTTAATTTTATGGTGTGTCATCACACCTGTATTCCCATCCTTCTTTGCTCCTTTCTAACAGGTTCGTCTTTCTCTTCACTCTCTTCTACTTAATATTTCTTAATTTTATGTAGTGTCATCACACCTGCATTCCCATCCTTCTCTTGCTCCTTTCTAACTGGTTCGTCTTTCTCTTCACTCTCTTCTACTTAATATTTTTTACTCTTATGTAGTGTCATCACACCTGTATTCCCATCCTTCTCTTGCTCCTTTCTAACAGGTTCGTCTTTCTCTTCACTCTCTTCTACTTAATATTTTTTACTCTTATGTGTCACACCTGTATTCCCATCCTTCTCTTGCTCCCTAACAGGTTCTTTTCTTCACTTTCTTTCTACTTAATATTTTTACTCTTATAGTGTCATCACACCTGTATTCCCATCCTTCTCTTGCTCCTTTCTAACAGGTTCGTCTTTCTCTTCACTTCCTTCACTTAACTTTTTACTCTTATGTAGTGTCATCACACCTGTATTCCCATCCTTCTCTTGCTCCTTTCTAACAGGTTCGTTCCTTTCTTCACTCTCTTCTACTTAATCTGTTTTACTCTTATGTAGTGTCATCACACCTGTATTCCCATCCTCTCTTTGCTCCTTTCTAACAGGTTCGTCTTTCTCTTCACTCTCTTCTACTTAATATTTTTACTCTTATGTAGTGTCACACCTGTATTCCCATCCTTCTCTTGCTCCTTTCTAACAGGTTCGTCTTTCTCTTCACTCTCTTCTACTTAATATTTTACTCTTATGTAGTGTCATCACACCTGTATTCCCATCCTTCTCTTGCTCCTTTTCTTAACAGGTCTTTCTCTTCACTCTCTTCTACTTAATCTTTTTTTCTCTTATGTAGTGTCATCACACCTGTATTCCCATCCTTCTCTTACTCCTTTCTAACTGGTTCGTCTTTCTCTTCACTCTCTTCTACTTAATCTTTTTACTCTTATGTAGTGTCATCACACCTGTATTCCCATCCTTCTCTTGCTCCTTTCTAACAGGTTCGTCTTTCTCTTCACTCTCTTCTACTTAATCTTTTTACTCTTATGTAGTGTCATCACACCTGTATTCCCATCCTTCTCTTACTCCTTTCTAACTGGTTCGTCTTTCTCTTCACTCTCTTCTACTTAATCTTTTTTACTCTTATGTAGTGTCATCACACCTGTATTCCCATCCTTCTCTTACTCCTTTCTAACTGGTTCGTCTTTCTCTTCACTCTCTTCTACTTAATCTTTTTACTCTTATGTAGTGTCATCACACCTGTATTCCCATCCTTCTCTTGCTCCTTTCTAACAGGTTCGTCTTTCTCTTCACTCTCTTCTACTTAATCTTTTTACTCTTATGTAGTGTCATCACACCTGTATTCCCATCCTTCTCTTGCTCCTTTCTAACTGGTTCGTCTTTCTCTTCACTCTCTTCTACTTAATCTTTTTTACTCTTATGTAGTGTCATCACAGCTGTATTCCCATCCTTCTCTTGCTCCTTTCTAACAGGTTCGTCTTTCTCTTCACTCTCTTCTACTTAATCTTTTTACTTCTTATGTAGTGTCATCACACCTGTATTCCCATCCTTCTTGTCTTTCTAACAGTGTCTGTCTTTCTCTTCACTCTCTTCTACTTAATCTTTTTTACTCTTATGTAGTGTCATCACACCTGAATTCCCATCCTTCTCTTGCTCCTTTCTTAACTGGTCTTCTTTCTCTTCACTCCCTTCACCACCTACTTCATGTAGTGTCATCACACTCAGTTCCCATCCTTCTCTTGCTCCTTTCTAACAGGTTCGTCTTTCTCTTCACTCTCTTCTACTTAATCTTTTACTCTTATGTAGTGTCATCACACCTGTATTCCCATCCTTCACTTGCTCCTTTCTAACTGGTTCGTCTTTCTCACTTTCTACTTAATCTTTACTCTTATGTAGTGTCATCACACTCGTATTCCCATCCTTCTCTTGCTCCTTTCTAACTGGTTCGTCTTTCTCTTCACTCTCTTCTACTTAATCTTTACTCTTATGTAGTGTCATCACACCTGGTCTCCTATCCTTCACTTGCTCCTTTCTAACTGGTTCGTCTTTCTCTTCACTCTTCTACTTAATCTTTTTTAGCTCTTATGTAGTGTCATCACACCTGTATTCCCATCCTTCTCTTGCTCCTTTCTATCTGGTTCGTCTTTCTCTTCACTCTTCTACTTTTAATCTTTTTACTCTTTATGTAGTGTCATCACACCTGTATTCCCATCCTTCTCTTACTCCTTTCTAACTGGTTCGTCTTTCTCTTCACTCTCTTCTACTTAATCTTTTTTACTCTTTATGTAGTGTCATCACACCTGTATTCCCATCCTTCTCTTGCTCCTTTCTAACTGGTTCGTTCTTCTTCACTCTCTCTACTTAATCTTTTTTACTCTTATGTAGTGTCATCACACCTGTATTCCCATCCTTCTCTTACTCCTTTCTAACTGGTTCGTCTTTCTCTTCACTCTCTTCACTTAATCTTTTTTACTCTTATGTAGTGTCATCACACCTGTATTCCCATCCTTCTCTTTACTCCTTTCTAACTGGTTCGTCTTTCTCTTCACTCTCTTCTACTTAATCTTTTTACTCTTATGTAGTGTCATCACACCTGTATTCCCATCCTTCTCTTGCTCCTTTCTAACAGGTTCTGTCTTTCTACTCTCTTCTACTTAATCTTTTACTCTTATGTAGTGTCATCACACCTGTATTCCCATCCTTCTCTTGTTCTTTTCTAACTGGTTCGTCTTTCTCTTCACTCTCTTCTACTTAATCTTTTTTACTCTTATGTAGAGCCATCACACCTGTATTCCCATCCTTCTCTTGCTCCTTCTAACTGGTTCGTCTTTCTCTTCACTCTCTTCTACTTAATCTTTTTACTATTATGTAGTGTCATCACACCCGTATTTCCATCCTTCTTGCTCCTTTCTAACTGGTTCGTCTTTCTCTTCACTCTCTTCTACTTAATCTTTTTACTCTTATGTAGTGTCATCACACCTGTATTCCCATCCTTCTCTTGTTCCTTTCTAACAGGTTCGTCTTTCTCTTCACTCTCTTCTACTTAATCTTTTTACTCTTATGTAGTGTCATCACACCTGTATTCCCATCCTTCTCTTGCTCCTTTCTAACTGGATCGTCTTTCTCTCACTCTCTTCTACTTTAATCTTTTTCACTTATGTAGTGTCATCACACCTGAATTCCCATCCTTCTCTTTGTTCCTTTCTAACAGGTTCGTCTTTCTCTTCACTCTCTTCTACTTAATCTTTTTCACTCTTATGTAGTGCCATCACACCTGTATTCTATCCTTCTCTTTGCTCCTTTCTAACTGGATCGTCTTTCTCTTCACTCTCTTCTACTTAATCTTTTTACTCTTATGTAGTGTCATCACACCTGTGGCTCCCATCCTTCTCTTGTTCCTTCTTAACAGGTTCGTCTTTCTCTTCAATTTCCTTCTACTTAATCTTTACTCTTATGTAGTGTCATCACACCTGTATTCCTATCCTTCTCTTGTTCCTTTCTAACAGGTTCACCTTTTCTCTTCACTCTCTTCTACTTAATCTTTTTACTCTTATGTAGTGTCATCACACCTGTATTCCCATCCTTCTCTTGCTCCTTTCTAACTGGATCGTCTTTCTCTTCTGCTCTCTTCTACTTAATCTTTTTACTCTTATGTAGTGTCATCACACCTGTATTCCCATCCTTCTCTTGCTCCTCTTTCTAACTGGTTCGTCTTTCTCTTCACTCTCTTCTACTCAATCTTTTTTACTCTTATGTAGTGTCATCACACCTGTATTCCCATCCTTCTCTTACTCCTTTCTAACTGGTTCGTCTTTCTTCACTCTCTTCTACTTAATCTTTTACTCTTATGTAGTGTCATCACACCTGTATTCCCATCCTTCTCTTACTCCTTTTCTAACTGGTTCGTCTTTCTCTTCACTCTCTTCTACTTAATCTTTTTACTCTTATGTAGTGTCATCACACCTGTATTCCCATCCTTCTCTTGCTCTCTTCTAACAGGTTCGTCTTTCTCTTCACTCTCTTCTACTTAATCTTTTTACTCTGTGTAGTGTCATCACACCTGTATTCCCATCCTTCTCTTGCTCCTTTCTAACTGGTTCGTCTTTCTCTTCACTCTCTTCTACTAATCTTTACTCTATATGTAGAGCCATCACACCTGTATTCCCATCCTTCTCTTGCTCCTTTCTAACTGGTTCGTCTTTCTCTTCACTCTCTTCACTTCTTAATCTTTTTACTATTATGTAGTGTCATCACACCTCTATTTCCATCCTTCTCTTGCTCCTTTCTAACTGGTTCGTCTTTCTCTTCACTCTCTTCTACTTAATCTTTTTACTCTTATGTAGTGTCATCACACCTGTATTCCCATCCTTCTCTTGTTCCTTTCTAACAGGTTCGTCTTTCTCTTCACTCTCTTCTACTTAATCTTTTTACTCTTATGTAGTGTCATCACACCTGTATTCCCATCCTTCTCTTGCTCCTTTCTAACTGGATCGTCTTTCTCTTCACTCTCTTCTACTTAATCTTTTTCACTCTTATGTAGTGTCATCACACCTGAATTCCCATCCTTCTCTTGTTCCTTTCTAACAGGTTCGTCTTTCTCTTCACTCTATTCTACTTAATCTTTTTCACTCTTATGTAGTGCCATCACACCTGTATTCCCATCCTTCTCTTGCTCCTTTCTAACTGGATCGTCTTTCTCTTCACTCTCTTCTACTTAATCTTTTTACTCTTATGTAGTGTCATCACACCTGTATTCCCATCCTTCTCTTGTTCCTTTCTAACAGGTTCGTCTTTCTCTTCACTCTCTTCTACTTAATCTTTTTACTCTTATGTAGTGTCATCACACCTGTATTCCCATCCTTCTCTTGTTCCTTTCTAACAGGTTCGTCTTTCTCTTCACTCTCTTCTACTTAATCTTTTTACTCTTATGTAGTGTCATCACACCTGTATTCCCATCCTTCACTTGCTCCTTTCTAACTGGTTCGTCTTTCTCTTCACTCTCTTCTACTTAATCTTTTTACTCTTATGTAGTGTCATCACACCTGTATTCCCATCCTTCTCTTGCTCCTTTCTAACTGGATCGTCTTTCTCTTCACTCTCTTCTACTTAATCTTTTTTACTCTTATGTAGTGTCATCACACCTGTATTCCCATCCTTCTCTTGCTCCTTTCTAACTGGTTCGTCTTTCTCTTCACTCTCTTCTACTTAATCTTTTTTACTCTTATGTAGTGTCATCACACCTGTATTCCCATCCTTCTCTTGCTCCTTTCTAACTGGTTCGTCTTTCTCTTCACTCTCTTCTACTTAATCTTTTTTACTCTTATGTAGTGTCATCACACCTGTATTCCCATCCTTCTCTTACTCCTTTCTAACTGGTTCGTCTTTCTCTTCACTCTCTTCCACTTAATCTTTTTTACTCTTATGTAGTGTCATCACACCTGTATTCCCATCCTTCTCTTACTCCTTTCTAACTGGTTCGTCTTTCTCTTCACTCTCTTCTACTTAATCTTTTTACTCTTATGTAGTGTCATCACACCTGTATTCCCATCCTTCTCTTGCTCCTTTCTAACAGGTTCGTCTTTCTCTTCACTCTCTTCTACTTAATCTTTTTACTCTTATGTAGTGTCATCACACCTGTATTCCCATCCTTCTCTTGCTCCTTTCTAACTGGTTCGTCTTTCTCTTCACTCTCTTCTACTTAATCTTTTTTACTCTTATGTAGAGCCATCACACCTGTATTCCCATCCTTCTCTTGCTCCTTTCTAACTGGTTCGTCTTTCTCTTCACTCTCTTCTACTTAATCTTTTTTACTATTATGTAGTGTCATCACATCTGTATTTCCATCCTTCTCTTGCTCCTTTCTAACTGGTTCGTCTTTCTCTTCACTCTCTTCTACTTAATCTTTTTACTCTTATGTAGTGTCATCACACCTGTATTCCCATCCTTCTCTTGTTCCTTTCTAACAGGTTCGTCTTTCTCTTCACTCTCTTCTACTTAATCTTTTTACTCTTATGTAGTGTCATCACACCTGTATTCCCATCCTTCTCTTGCTCCTTTCTAACTGGATCGTCTTTCTCTTCACTCTCTTCTACTTAATCTTTTTCACTCTTATGTAGTGTCATCACACCTGAATTCCCATCCTTCTCTTGTTCCTTTCTAACAGGTTCGTCTTTCTCTTCACTCTCTTCTACTTAATCTTTTTCACTCTTATGTAGTGCCATCACACCTGTATTCCCATCCTTCTCTTGCTCCTTTCTAACTGGATCGTCTTTCTCTTCACTCTCTTCTACTTAATCTTTTTACTCTTATGTAGTGTCATCACACCTGTATTCCCATCCTTCTCTTGTTCCTTTCTAACAGGTTCGTCTTTCTCTTCACTCTCTTCTACTTAATCCTTTTACTCTTATGTAGTGTCATCACACCTGTATTCCCATCCTTCTCTTGTTCCTTTCTAACAGGTTCGTCTTTCTCTTCACTCTCTTCTACTTAATCTTTTTACTCTTATGTAGTGTCATCACACCTGTATTCCCATCCTTCTCTTGCTCCTTTCTAACTGGATCGTCTTTCTCTTCACTCTCTTCTACTTAATCTTTTTCACTCTTATGTAGTGTCATCACACCTGAATTCCCATCCTTCTCTTGCTCCTTTCTAACTGGTTCGTCTTTCTCTTCACTCTTTTCTACTTAATCTGTTTTACTCTTATGTAGTGTCATCACACCTGTATTCCCATCCTTCTCTTGCTCCTTTCTAACAGGTTCGTCTTTCTCTTCACTCTCTTCTACTTAATCTTTTTTACTCTTATGTAGTGTCATCACACCTGAATTCCCATCCTTCTCTTGCTCCTTTCTAACTGGTTCCTCTTTCTCTTCACTCTCTTCAAATTAATCTTTTTTTACTCTTATGTAGTGTCATCACACCTGTATTCCCATCCTTCTCTTGCTCCTTTCTAACAGGTTCGTCTTTCTCTTCACTCTCTTCTACTTAATCTTTTTACTCTTATGTAGTGTCATCACACCTGTATTCCCATCCTTCACTTGCTCCTTTCTAACTGGTTCGTCTTTCTCTTCACTCTCTTCTACTTAATCTTTTTTACTCTTATGTAGTGTCATCACACCTGTATTCCCATCCTTCTCTTGCTCCTTTCTAACTGGTTCGTCTTTCTCTTCACTCTCTTCTACTTAATCTTTTTTACTCTTATGTAGTGTCATCACACCTGTATTCCCATCCTTCTCTTGCTCCTTTCTAACTGGTTCCTCTTTCTCTTCACTCTCTTCTACTTAATCTTTTTTACTCTTATGTAGTGTCATCACACCTGTATTCCCATCCTTCACTTGCTCCTTTCTAACTGGTTCGTCTTTCTCTTCACTCTCTTCTACTTAATCTTTTTTACTCTTATGTAGTGTCATCACACCTGTATTCCCATCCTTCTCTTGCTCCTTTCTAGCTGGTTCGTCTTTCTCTTCACTCTCTTCAAATTAATCTTTTTTACTCTTATGTAGTGTCATCACACCTGTATTCCCATCCTTCTCTTGCTTCTTTCTAACTGGTTCGTCTTTCTCTTCACTCTCTTCAAATTAATCTTTTTTACTCTTATGTAGTGTCATCACACCTGTATTCCCATCCTTCTCTTGCTCCTTTCTAACTGGTTCGTCTTTCTCTTCACTCGCTTCAAATTAATCTTTTTTACTCTTATGTAGTGTCATCACACCTGTATTCCCATCCTTCTCTTGCTTCTTTCTAACTGGTTCGTCTTTCCTTTCACTCTCTTCAAATTAATCTTTTTTACTCTTATGTAGTGTCATCACACCTGAATTCCCATTCTTCTCTTGCTCCTTTCTATCTGGTTCGTCTTTCTCTTCACTCTCTTCAAATTAATCTTTTTTACTCTTATGTAGTGTCATCACACATGTATTCCCATCCTTCTCTTGCTTCTTTCTAACTGGTTCGTCTTTCTCTTCACTCTCTTCAAATTAATCTTTTTTACTCTTATGTAGTGTCATCACACCTGTATTCCCATCCTTCTCTTGCTTCTTTCTAACTGGTTCGTCTTTCTCTTCACTCTCTTCAAATTAATCTTTTTTACTCTTATGTAGTGTCATCACACCTGAATTCCCATCCTTCTCTTGCTCCTTTCTAACTGGTTCTTCTTTCTCTTCACTCTCTTCAAGTTAATCTTTTTTACTCTTATGTAGTGTCATCACACCTGTATTCCCATCCTTCTCTTGCTTTCTTTCTAACTGGTTCGTCTTTCTCTTTCACTCTCTTCAAATTAATCTTTTTTACTCTTATGTAGTGTCATCACACCTGTATTCCCATCCTTCTCTTTGCTCCTTTCTAACTGGTTCGTCTTTCTCTTCACTCTCTTCTACTTAATCTTTTTACTCTGCGTAGTGTCATCACACCTGTATTCCCATCCTTCTCTTGCTCCTTTCTAGCTGGTTCGTCTTTCTCTTCACTCGCTTCCAAATTAATCTTTTTACTCTTATGCAGTGTCATCACACCTGTATTCCCATCCTTCTCTTGCTTCTTTCTAACTGGTTCGTCTTTCTCTTCACTCTCTTCAAATTAATCTTTACTCTTATGTAGTGTCATCACACCTGTATTCCCATCCTTTTCCTTTGCTCCTTTCTAACTGGTTCGTCTTTCTTCACTCTTCTACTTAATCTTTTTTACTCTTATGTATAGTCATCACACCTGTATTCCCATCCTTCTCTGCTCCTAGCTGGTTCGTCTTTCTCTTCACTCTCTTCAAATTAATCTTTTTTACTTGTAGTGTCATCACACCTGAATTCCCATCCTTCTCTTGCTCCTTTCTAACTGGTTGTCTTTCTCTTCACTCTCTTCAAATTAATCTTTTTTACTCTTATGTAGTGTCATCACACCTGTATTCCCATCCTTCTCTTGCTTCTTTCTAACTGGTTCGTCTTTCTCTTCACTCTTCAATTAATCTTTTTTACTCTTATGCAGTGTCATCACACCTGTATTCCCATCCTTCTCTTGCTTCTTTCTAACTGGTTCGTCTTTCTCTTCTTCACTCTCTTCAAATTAATCTTTTTTTACTCTTATGTAGTGTCATCACACCTGTATTCCCATCCTTCTCTTGCTCCTTTCTAACTGGTTCGTCTTTCTCTTCACTCTCTTCTACTTAATCTTTTACTCTTATGTAGTGTCATCACACCTTGTATTCCCATCCTTCTCTTGCTCCTTTCTAGCTGGTTCGTCTTTCTTCACTCTCTTCAAATTAATCTTTTTTACTCTTATGCAGTGTCATCACACCTGTATTCCCATCCTTCTCTTGCTTCTTTCTAACTGGTTCGTCTTTCTTCATACTCTTTCAAATTAATCTTTTTACTCTTATGTAGTGTCATCACACCTGTATTCCCATCCTTCTCTTGCTTCTTTCTAACTGGTTCGTCTTTCTTCACTCCCTTCAAATTCATCTTTTTACTCTTATGTAGTGTCATCACACCTGTATTCCCATCCTTCTCTTGCTTCTTTCTAACTGGTTCGTTCTTTCTTCACTCTCTTCAAATTAATCTTTTTTACTCTTATGTAGTGTCATCACACCTGAATTCCCATCCTTCTCTTTGCTCCTTTCTAACTGGTTCGTCTTTCTCTTCACTCTCTTCAAATTAATCTTTTTTACTCTTATGTAGTGTCATCACACCTGTATTCCCATCCTTCTCTTGCTTCTTTCTAACTGGTTCGTCTTTCTCTCACTCTCTTCAAATTAATCTTTTTTACTCTTATGTAGTGTCATCACACCTGTATTCCCATCCTTCTCTTGCTCCTTTCTAACTGGTTCGTCTTTCTCTTCACTCTCTTCAAATTAATCTTTTTTACTCTTATGTAGTGTCATCACACATGTATTCCCATCCTTCTCTTGCTCCTTTCTAACTGGTTCGTCTTTCTCTTCACTCTCTTCTACTTAATCTTTTTACTCTTATGTAGTGTCATCACACCTGTATTCCCATCCTTCTCTTGCTCCTTTCTAACCGGTTCGTCTTTCTCTTCACTCTCTTCAAATTAATCTTTTTTACTCTTATGTAGTGTCATCACACCTGTATTCCCATCCTTCTCTTGCTTCTTTCTAACTGGTTCGTCTTTCTCTTCACTCTCTTCAAATTAATCTTTTTTACTCTTATGTAGTGTCATCACACCTGTATTCCCATCCTTCTCTTGCTTCTTTCTAACTGGTTCGTCTTTCTCTTCACTCTCTTCAAATTAATCTTTTTTACTCTTATGTAGTGTCATCACACCTGAATTCCCATCCTTCTCTTGCTCCTTTCAAACTGGTTCGTCTTTCTCTTCACTCTCTTCTACTTAATCTTTTTTACTCTTATGTAGTGTCATCACACCTGTATTCCCATCCTTCTCTTGCTTCTTTCTAACTGGTTCGTCTTTCTCTTCACTCTCTTCAAATTAATCTTTTTTACTCTTATGTAGTGTCATCACACCTGTATTCCCATCCTTCTCTTGCTTCTTTCTAACTGGTTCGTCTTTCTCTTCACTCTCTTCAAATTAATCTTTTTTACTCTTATGCAGTGTCATCACACCTGTATTCCCATCCTTCTCTTGCTTCTTTCTAACTGGTTCGTCTTTCTCTTCACTCTCTTCAAATTAATCTTTTTTACTCTTATGTAGTGTCATCACACCTGTATTCCCATCCTTCTCTTGCTCCTTTCTAACTGGTTCGTCTTTCTCTTCACTCTCTTCTACTTAATCTTTTTTACTCTTATGTAGTGTCATCACACCTGTATTCCCATCCTTCTCTTGCTCCTTTCTAGCTGGTTCGTCTTTCTCTTCACTCTCTTCAAATTAATCTTTTTTACTCCTATATAGTGTAATCACACCTCTATTCCCATCATTCTCTTGCTCCTTTCTGACTGGTTCGTCTTTCTCTTCACTCTCTTCAAATTAATCTTTTTTACTCTTATGTAGTGTCATCACACCTGTATTCCCATCCTTCTCTTGCTTCTTTCTAACTGGTTCGTCTTTCTCTTCACTCTCTTCAAATTAATCTTTTTTACTCTTATGTAATGTCATCACACCTGTATTCCCATCCTTCTCTTGCTCCTTTCTAACTGGTTCGTCTTTCTCTTCACTCTCTTCAAATTAATCTTTTTTACTCTTATGTAGTGTCATCACACCTGTATTCCCATCCTTCTCTTGCTCCTTTCTGACTGGTTCGTCTTCCTCTTCACTCTCTTCTAATTAATCTTTTTACATTTATGTAGCCCCCTGCACAGCAGTGGCATTTCCGCCTTGCTCGGGGTGAAATGATTAAAAAAAAAAAACAAAAAAAAAAGACAGCATTCCATTTTATAATTTCTAAGTGGTCATTGTCTACGATTTCATGCCTTAATGTTAAAATGCCAAGTCCGCTTTCTATCTACGTGCTGAATTTTTGACGAATGTTTTACTGTCCAATTAATTTATGTCCAAAAACATCAAAAATAGTCGTTATTTCTTTTTACCCCTATTTTCTTATATTGATTGTTATGTCTCAGATGCAGCCTTTCTTTATATTTTACTGCAACTTTTGTGATAGCAGACGAACGTCCACAGATTTTTAGTCTTCATTCATTCACATTTAGCACACTCCTATCTTTGTGAGGACGTGGTTAAATACCCTGGTGGTATCTGCATTATTCTTTCAACAATGACAAAAGAAACTTCCAAGTCTTCATACACGTTTAATCTAATTTGTTCCACATAGAATCAAATCATATTGTACACCGACATTTCAAACTGGCGGTTCTGTCTATTGAAGTTTGCATAAATCTCTCAAACAATCAATATATGTAGGATTATCTTCTGGTGACGACAAAGTCTGCTTTTGACGACCGTGTCAGTAATTTCACCGTAATCTCAAACGTAAACCACTTGGACTGCCAAAAGAAAGAATTAGCATCTACTGCTTCGCAGACAACAAAATTAATACACGCCTAACTATAGAAAGATTATCTATCAGATCATTACTAGGTAGGTATAGATATAAGACTGTCTC
This sequence comes from Ascarosepion bandense, assembly GCA_037127315.1. Classification (NCBI taxonomy): domain Eukaryota; kingdom Metazoa; phylum Mollusca; class Cephalopoda; order Sepiida; family Sepiidae; genus Ascarosepion; species Ascarosepion bandense. Next base: position 2,123,710 of record JBBBDQ010000690.1, on the reverse strand, counting down.
AAGGGGCATCCAGTATGTGTTGCCATGTGTTATAGTGTCTCAATTTCAGGGTGCGTCAGTATGCTGCTACGTTTAGTAGGCTATTTCTTTATTTTACAGAGTTCAAGCCTCTTTAAGAATTTCATGTGTCCTTATACCAGACTAAATATGGCTTAATAAGATGTCATTTACTTCAACTCGGATGAATGGTTAAAAAAATTCATACAGTAATATAATATTGAGATTGTTACTCCCACCGGTATACGTGGTTCTAGGCACGATGGTAAATTTCATCTGGCAGCAAAGACTCTGATTGGGAGGTTATAAGGAACATAGAACCACCTCTTAATGGCTGTTGTTCTCAGGTCCACCCTGACCTGGAGTGGTAGCACCTGTTAGGGTCCCAGCTATGGGCAAATTGTTACCCCCACCCCGAACTAAGGGTCAAAACACTATGAAAGTTTAAAAATTCATATTTATAGAAATATATGCATAAACATAGATTCCTTTAGAAAAATATACATTTTTGAAGGAAAAATATTACCAACAATACATTTTTGAAGACAAATTATTACCATAACAAATTTTTTGGAGGAAAAAATTATTCCCAGCAAAACATTTTTGAATACAAATGGAGAAGACATTTTCAGTTTTCTAAAATAAAAAAAATAAATCCAAAAAATTTTCAGTAAATCTGACTAAATCAACCATCTCACTATAAGCGAAAATTTAAAAAATACTTTAAATCACCACTTTTTTGGCATTAAATAACCCACAGAGGTGTTGATATGCCGTTAAACAAAACTCAAACCAACCGGCATACGTGTTTTGTAAAAATGGTCCATATTTGTAATGGATGCGGTTGTATAAATAGACGTTCCGGAATGAAAAGGTAATGCCCCATTTAACTCAAACGGCCAATGTAAGTTCCATATTTTGGATGAGGTTGTGGCACCGCTTGCATCACAGACTGATCAAGTGTAACTCACTAAATTATCTCTGAGCAGTAATCTATGACGAACTATTTGTTCACAATCCCAAGGTTACTAATTTTCTCTTACGCCACACTTGATTCTATTTGAGAGCTGAATTTAAGGCTAGAATTTTCATGCTCAATTAAGATATCAGAATCCTGAAACATGTTCATTATTTGTCTCTATATTCATTGAGCGCTTAACATGACCTTGTGCCATACTAATGGTTTAATAAAATGTCAATTACCTCACCTCGGAATAATGATTATAAAGCTATTCGCACCTACCATATAACAGTATTAAAATCTTTTTTTTTTTAGTTAGTCTTCTTCTTCATCTGTGTGCCTTGTCCCTTCAGGACGTAGGCGATCAAGGCCTTCCGCGTTTCCCTATCCCTGGTGGCTCTGAGCACGCGTTCTCCTGTTACACCATGCAATCTTCGTTCCGTCATCCACCTGATTAGGTCCTTCAAATATGTTATCCATTGCTTTCCCCTGTCACTTTTTCCTTCTATCTGGCCTGTTAGTATCAGATTCTCCAAGCCCTCCTTCCTTATTGCGTGTCCCGGGAACTTCAGCTGTCTCTTTCTGATGCTCAGTATTAATTTCCTTTTTGTTTCCATCATTTCCAAGACCTCATCATTGCTCACATGCACGATCCATGATATTCGCAGCATCCTTCTGTAGAACCACATTTCAGTTGCTTCAAGTTTTTCCTTCATCTTTGATGATATTGTCCAGCATTCACTGCCATATTGAAGGACGGACAGCACGTAGCAATGCCGTACTCTCTTCCTTGTTTCTAGCGAAATTGTCCTGTTTCTTAATACTCTTCTCAACTGCTGAAATGCATCCTTGTGCTTTTGGATCTCAGGAATATAAATGTATAGAAATTGCTGTTTCCACAAAGTGTGGGGTAAGTTAATATATTGATTGTAATATGGAATTGATCCCCCACTTTACATGAATATAAATGTATAGAAATTGCTGATTCCACAAAGTGGGGGGTAAGTTTATATATTGATTATAATATGGAATTGATCATCCATAAGTTCAAGGAAAACATTTTTAGGAACAGGTGCGTGAATCAAATGATCGCGATATAACAAATCGCTCCAAATATTGATAATCTCCGACAAAGAAACACAGGTGAAGAGGCTGCAAATCTTAAATGAAGACAAAAACATACTTGGCAGCTACGATGCAGTCGCTTTCTCACCGACGCAGTGTGGCTTCACTGTATCTCTTCTACAAATACTTTCACAACTTCTGCTCCGATGAACTTAGCTCACTGGTACCCTCTATATACGAATTTCCTCGAGCCACAAGATTAGCAACTAGGTCCCACCCTTTTACTGTGAAATCGATAAATTGTAAACGCAAATACTTCTCCAGCAGCTTCTTTTTTCGCACTTCCCGCCAGTAGAATTCTCTTCCGCATACTTGCTTTCCTGACAGTTACAATCTCCAAGAATTTAAATGTGAAGTAAAGAGTCATCTCCTGTCTCACTAACTTAAATCCTCTCTCTCATGATTTTCAAAATCCACCCCACTCTCAGCAGTACTGGACATCTAAACTGGACATCTTCTAAGCGTTAAAGGTTTAATTTTATTAAACTGAAGTTATCTCGAATAACTGATTGAACAATATCCGAAGAATAGCCATTGTTAAAAAAGATACGAGTTATTGTTGCGGGTTCTCCCCTTTTTACATGACAATAGAATCGTCTCTAGAGTATACATATACTCCTACATAGAAGCAAGACGTCAGACATCGAGAGATCCGCGTGACATCGTCAAATCCAAGAGCTACCGAGAATACAGCTTTAGTAGTTCAAAGTAGCTTTTAGCTCCACTCAGTAAATATTATTATACAGCAACCGCCAGCTTCACACGTGGACATACTAATTCTACCATGGCCGTATTCCTGGACCACTAACGCTTGTTCCAGTTTGTATTCTTTACGTTAATATACTTTTTTTCTATCTCAAATTCTGTTGTTGTTCCTTAATTTTGTGCGGTTCCCATTCCCGGGACCCGAAACGTAAATTTTTGCGCTTTTTTTAAATTATAAATTTTTAAACAAAATTTGTTTAGCTTGCTTCACAATAACTCCAACCCTTCGAAGAAAAACTTATAAAAGAAGAGGTATTCGCATTTTATAAGTGCGGACAATATTCGAGATAATTACGAGGGTTGTTTTACAATTTAATAAGAAAACAAAATCTGTTCTGGTTTGTTTATCGGGGTGAGCACGAATGTACACCTGTAGCTGTAGGGACGGTCAGCCATATTTGGTACAAGGCAAATTCACAAACATAGTAGACAATTCCCACAACTTAAGGTTTATTAGAATTATCAGAAGGTTATCAGAAGGTGGATTTGTGGAAGAATAAAAGTATACCTTTTGTATGTCTAAATAGAAATGTATTAATAAAACAGAATAACATGAATTTGAAGAAATCGAATCCATTGCTAAATCCGCTGCTATGAAAGCAGGGACCGGAAGTTTTTTTTCCGTCTGGATCTATGCTACACATATATAAATCTACCATCCGCCCGTGCATTGAATACGGCTGCCACATCTGGTCGAGTGCCCTTGCTATTCTCCTCGGGGTTCTTGACAAAATACAACGGAGAGTCTGTAATGTGATCGATACCAACTTGGCAGACCGGCTGCAGTCTCTCTCTCACCGGCGTGACGTGGCTTCCCTGTGTCTCTTCTATAAATACTTTCACGGTTTCTGCTCCGATGAACTTAGATCACTGGTACCCCCTAGGTAGGAAGTTGCACGAGATACTAGATTAGCAACTAGGTCCCAGACTTTTACAGTGAAATCGATAAAATATAACCGCGATTTCTACTCCAATAGCTTCTTTTCTCGCACTTCCCGACTGTGGATTTCCCTTCCACATGATTGCTTCCCCGACGGCTACAATCTCCAGGAGTTTAAATGTAAGGTCAATAGACACCTCCTAACACACTAACTCGCATCTATTCTTTCAAACACTCTTCCCATCTACCCAACCCTCAGCCTTACCCGTCTATCACCCTCCTTCTGACATTTCCTATATTTAACCACTCTTTCTATTCACCTTCCCCTATGTAACCCTATGCGCAACAGTGGCAGTGGAATGCGTTGCTTGGGGTGAAATGATTAAAACAAAAAAAGTTAAATGCTCAATGATTAATAGTGGTAACGATTTATGTGAATGAAGAGTTTGTGGTTGTAACTTGTATATACGCATGTATGAGCGTTTTCGTTGGCTAGGAATGTCGTTGAAGTTATCGCTTAGTCTTAAAGGGTTCCGTGTGCTTATCAAGTATAAAAAGAGGCAGACGGGTGAACGGTGGAAAGGAGAGAGGTGAGAGAGAGAAAGAAAAAGATAATAATAACTATCACGTGACGTTTGTCAAGAGACATGTTAATACGCTCGTCTTTTTCTCTTTAATGACAGGTGAACTTGCCCGTCTTTTATTTCGTTTGTGGGACTTAAAAAAGGTCATTTTGGAATTCACTTCTGGATGTGATCCCGACCTTTCCATTAGACGACGAACAATGGTCGCATCGGCTCGCGAAAAGGGTCCGTAAAAGAATTGTTTCAGAGAATTGAAGATTATTTGAATTTTGTTTTTAGATATGTCCTAGTTTGTTATTGGCCGAAAAACATTTCACATCAAGGTGTGAATTTTCATGACTTTTGTTTTGGATTCGCTTTTGCGTTTGTGCTAAGCAAAGTTTGTAAATTCGAGTCTTTTTAATTTCTAACAAAATCATTGAGTCAGTGCTTTGCCTTTGAATTTTAAATCTACATCTTGTTTTGTTCACTACATCCCCCACACCCAGAAATAACGCACCCATCTCACCCACATTTGGGAGGATCAGAAAGATGAACCCAACCGGAATGTAATGGAAAGGCTTCACTCTAAGAGAATCTGGTGTGAATTTTAGTAAATATAAATTCTTATTATTTTGAGGTGAATTTACAGAAAAGATTTTCTTTCTCTTTAACCTGTTTTTAACAGTATTGTGGAGTTATTGTGAAAATAACTAACGAGAAGACTCGGGAACAGTGAAATAACTAACGAGAAGACTCGGGAACAGTGAAATAAAATCATGTATTAACAAAAATACAAATAGTTGTTAAAGCTGAGTCGTATCTCCACTCAGCTACAGGACAAATCAAGTTACGACCTTTACTCTCTCAGTCTCTGGATCTGACTGCCCGGAAAACAGAACCTGGTAACCGGACGTGACGGCAGGAATAGTCCATTAGTCAACAGACTGACAGGGGTGCCACCCTAACAAACAGAAAACATCCCCTTTCTCTTAAACATGACAAAAAGCTTTTCAAATTTACTGTAAGGATGTGATCTTCCTTCCCAACATTTTTGTTTTTGCTAATTTAGAGAGTCAATGAGTTAAATATGTTCCTATTTTCCCTTCGAGTTCAATGGGCTATCCATTTTAGTGGTATCTGCGATTGGAAGTCTTCATATAATGTAGTTTTTCTTACTTGATAAAGTTACTTTATTTCCAATAATGTAGCATCAATCTGTGGTCGGATGAAAGTTTGCCTTCTTTAAAACCAAGGTGATTTATTCACTTCATGACGTTTTTAATTATCGATCTGGGAAAATAGTTGCATATAGATTATATATTTCTGATCAAGATCGACGCCATGTATGAAATCTATATGAGACTCTAGATATGATGAGGCTATACAAGAAAATTAATTATAGATATTTACTAAGGTGCCCCTAGTTTACCAGACAGATTTGCTAGTTATCGCCCCACGGGAGACAGCTAATCAATAGACATTTTATTCTATTTTATTGAACTTAGATTAATCTGACCCAAGCTAACATAGTCGAGGATCTAGTGGTTGTCGAATTTATTAGTTGAATTTATTATTATTGAATACTTTATCTAAACTTATTTATAAATGGAACTTTGTCCTTGTGTGTGTGTGTGTGTGTGTGTGTGTGTGTGTGTGTGTGTGTGTGTGTGTGTGTGTGTGTGTGTCCGTTACCTACAGACTCCGAAACGGCTGAACCGATTTTCTTGAAAATTTACACAGTTGCACTATAAGCGTCTGCGAGTGTTCTTAGCTAGATTTTGTGTCGAGGTAGCCCCAATAAATATCGAAAATCGATAATCAAAAAAATCGGGTTATAGAAGGAGTGGTCCGATTTTAATCAAATTTGATACACTCATAGACAAAGACATAAGAAACGATATTCAGAAGTTTCAAGGTTGTAGTTTTTACAATAGTGCAGAAAAACGATAATATATATATATATAAGGTAAGATGTTTGTGTGTGTCTGTTTATCTGCCTGTATGTGTGTATTTTTTTCAGCCCTTTTATTTTAGTTTTTGCTTCGGTGATTGGCTCTAAGTAGGCATCAAATTTCAGTTTACGACAAAAAAAACTTATTTGATATCGATACCAGGAAATCAAAATTTGACTTACATCCATTCATTTTTCTTTCAGTCTACGGTTTCGCTTTAACTGGAAACAACTATTGCTTTTTAGTCTTTCGTGCCAACGTCCAAAGAGTCTGAGCTCCAGGACTATGGATTAGTTTTAAAGCTTTCATTACACCCGAGCAACGTCGGGCTAAACTGCTAGAATATATATATATATATATATATATATATATATATATATAAGGTGCGATTGGTAAATTGTCGCAATTATTTTATTATTTCAGATATTCTTTTGGCTGAGTCTCAGCTCCAGGACTATGGATTAGTTTTAAAGCTTTCATTACACCGGAGCAACGCCGGGCGATACTGCTAGTATAAGATATTAATATTTGAGCACCTCGATGTGGTGTAAATTTATATCGCTAGAATTATTATAATTGAGTTTTGATTTCGATCCTCACTTGGTGTCCCATTCTTTCGGCATTGTGCCACATCTAAGCTGAGCTTAGAAAATCAATACAAGATATTAATCTGAAGGCATTATTTTGTGCTTCAGGTTATTGATACGAAAAACAGAACTGGCAGAACGAGTTCGAGTTTCACCGAGGTTGCTTTCGTTCATTTTTACCATTTTTACCAACGGCATGAATCTACCCAACTCTTGTTATGGGCAAATAACAATGCAGAGAATACCCTAAAGGGTTGGTTGCCAACCGGTTTAGGAGATGAACAACTCCAAACAAGACTAGCACTTTCAAATATGTTCGCTGGTCAACTCTTTGATTCTCAAAACTCTCGCAGTAAAAAAAACAAAGATAAGATGGGAAAAAAGCTGCTGACATCATGCCACTATGAAACAAAGCAACCTTAGAAAGAGAGGCATTTTCTTTTTCATTGACCTTCTCACTCAAGGTCCCATTCTTTTACTGTGAAACCAATAAGCTATAAACACAAATTTTACTCCAGTAGCTTTTTTTCTCGCACTTCCCGCCTGTGGAATTCCCTTCCGTTTACTTGCTTCCCTGACAGCTACAATCTCCACGAATTTAATTGTAAAGTCAATAGTCATCTCCTATCTCACTAACTTACATCCTCTCTCTCTCATGCTCTCATCTCATTTCTGCAGTATTCTCATCCCTCTCCTACCCGCTTCCTGACACCCCCTATAACTTGTCACTCTTTCTCATAACATTCCTCCTATGTCACCACTGCAAAACAGTGGCTATAAACTGCCTTGCTTGGGGCGATATGATTATAAAAAAAAAATTCTATGCACTTATATTGCAGAGAATGTAAATAAATCTAAAAGACATGCATGTGTAGCTAATCAGTATTTCATTGACTGATTCATTCGTTTTCTATGGCTTATCAACAGACAAGAAATTATAATGTAAATATAAAGTGGGGGATCAATTTTATATTACAAACAATTTATAAATTGATCCCTCATGTTATGGCCACAGTATCTTTCTCTTACTCACTTCCTGACAACCTCTATAACCTGTCACTCTTTCTCATCCTTTTCCTCCTATGTAACCCCCTGCACAACAGTGGCAGTATAATGCTTTGCTTGGGGCGATACGATTATAAAAAAAAATAAAATTTTAAGTAGTATCCACAAATCCCGGTGAGCAAAACACTTTCCTCGTATTATCAATCAAATTATATAGCACATAACGTCGCTATGAACCGAACATTTTATAATGGTGAATTATTTACAAAAATCATTAACAACCAAATTCCATTTAAGACAATAATAGTAATAATTATCCGTTTCCTTATAAAGAAACCTTCGTCATAAATTGGCCGACAGTTATGATTTTCTTTATCCCTGGTAATCGAAATCCCGCTGTTGGTTGGTTGGTTGATTGGTTGTTTTTTTTATGGCATATCAACACCTCGCCGGGTCATTTATTGCCAACTAAATTTTATTTATTTATTGCTGGTAATACCTTTTTCTTTCAACAATTTATTGTTGTTTTTTATATAAGTTTTGTGTCTAGTAATACTTTTTTCTTTTCGAGTATCAAGATTCATTGGGATTTGTTTTTAAGGGCAGGGTCCCCAAGTCCTACTCTTGTTATTTAACCCATAACTAGAGGGAAGGGACGGATTAATACCTTTCACAAGGGTACCAGTGCTTAAGTGAATGCAGGGTATTCAACAGGAATTCGAACTCGGCTCGCCGACTTCTTTTTCCGAGCCGATATCCACTGCACCACAACGCACATCCGTCACTATACGCTTACAGCACCTGGTATTCCCAAGTGGTCACCCATCTAAGTACTGACCAGGCTCAACGTTGCTTAACTTCAGTGATCGAAGTTAAGTTTTCCTTCCACATACAACTAAAACAACTTTACGAGATATTACTTACCAAATATCAGACAAAATGGCGAACATAAACTAGAGTTATAACATAAAATAGCATGTATCCAATACTTATGCGTGTCACTGTACATAAAAATAGACTTTTATTGGAAAAAATACATTTTTGATGGAAAAATATTACCAACAAAACGTTTTTGAAGGAAAAAAATGATTACCAGCAATACATTTTTAAATACAAAACTAGAAGACATCTTCGGCTTTCTAAAATAAAAAAATAAAATCTGACTAAATCAACTTTCTCACTATAGTCAGTCAGTCAATTAAGTGCCATACGTGATACATGCTTTGGACGATCATCTCTCGAAAGAGACATGACTGACTGGGCAGAAGATTATCCCGCAGTAGGTTGCCATTGCTTTCTGCGGTAGACTGGTTGCCAGCCAAGGCTATAGAACCCAATCTGTCCTATTATTTAACCCACTAGCAGTATAGCCCGGCGTTGCTCGGGTGAAATAAAAGCTTTAAAACTAATCCATGGTCCTGGAGCTCAGAATCAGCCGAAAGAATATTTGTGTGAGGTTTGGTGAGAATCGGATAAAAATTGTGAATTTGTATAAAGGACAGACAGACAGATAAACAGACACACACACAAACATCTTGATTTTATATATATGTATATTATCGATTTTCTGCACTATTATAAGAACTGCAAACTTGAAACTTCTGAATATCGTTTCTTGTGTCTTTTTCTATGAGTGTATCAAATTTGATTAAAATCGGATCACTCCTTCTATAACACGATTTTTTCGATTTTCGATTTTCCATATTTATCGGGGCTACCTCAACACAAAACCTAGCTAAAAACACTCGCAGACGCTTATAGTACAAATGTGTAAATTTTAAAGAAAATGGGTTCAGCCGTTTCGGAGTCTATAGGTAACGGATACACACACACACAGACACACACACGGACAACGTTCCATTTATAAATAAGTTTAGATAACTGGAGGGAAGAGACGGATTAATACCTTTCCCAAAGTGTATTTGTGCGTAAGTGAATGCAAGGAAGCCAACTGGAATTCGAACTCGGCACCTCGATTTGTCATTCTGAGTCGATAAAATACCTTAAAACCCCACCTTTTTGGCATTAACTGACCCACAGTGGTTGATATGCCTTTAAACAAAACAAACTTAAAATAACGAACATCCGACCTGAGGTTGACTAAAAATGAGTATCAGAAGGGGGAATCATTAGACCTGGTGTGATCTTATCTATCGAAAGGACAGTATCTGATTCCGAAAAGAACTCAGCATGCTTGGGCAATTACTGCTATATCCAACTCACTGACCCAATCCATCGTACTTACAGTGACGCTCTACAGGAGGAAAACATGAAAGATAATAGCGAAATTTTAGAAAAATCCGGATGCCTTCCAACAACGCAGTCGATAGAAGATACTGAATCTTACGTAGCGAGACATGACTGTGAAGAAGGAATTATATTGAAATAGTAACCATTGCTGAGCGCCAACTTTGGTTTGTTGTTCTTGTATTTAGAGTCTCCCCGGAGCGAAATGCGAATACATCTTTTTATTGGAAGCCAATACATGGACGACGAACGAGGAGATGGTGAATAAAGTTCACATGGGGATATACACGATCATGAAAAACATGGGTATCGGTGGGATTAAACATGAAAGAATAGGAAATCTCTGTACAGAAAACGGAATAGACTAGCGGAAACTTGCTGTCCAATGAGACAAATGGCACTGAGGAAACTAAGCTAAGATACCATTCATATATTTCCCCAAATGTATGGTAAATGCTTATTAACTTTTGTCAAGTCTGGTGCAAGGCTTTTTTTTGTAAGGCCTTGTCTCAGAAAATTGTTAAATCGACCTTGATCGACGAAAGTGGCGTATCAGCCATTGCTCTATCAGTCAGTCAGTTAAATGCCATACGTGATACACGCTTGGGCGATCATGTCTCGAAAGAGACATGACTAACTGGGCAGAAACTTATCCCGCAGTAGGTTGCCATTGATTTCTGCGGTAGACTGGTTGCCGACCAAGGCTATAGAACCCAATCTGTCCTGTTATTTATCTCATAGCTAGAGGGGGAAGAGATGGATTAATACCTTTCCCAAGGGTATTTGCGCGTAAGTGAATGCAATGGATTCAACTGGAATTCGAACTCGGCTCCCCGGTTTCTCTTTCTGAGCCGATATCCACTGTACCACAACGCACATTACTCTATAGTATGCATTAAACGAAATTTATTCAGCAACATGGGGCTTACGGCCATACCTCGTTGAAACACCAGTTCCCGTACGATCACAGAAGTTAAGCAACATGGAGACTGGTCAATACTGAGAGCATTTTCGAGTGCTGTAATGTTATTAATTGGAGAGCCGAGTTCCAGTTTCTGTTGGTTTCACTATATTCATTTACACGGAAATAACCTCGGAAAAGGTAAGAATTTTCCCCGCCACTCAGCTATGAGTTTATTAGCAAGACTTACAATCTAGATATCTTTTTCTGGCTTTAAATAGCCTCCAAAAAATTGATAAGTTGTAGAAAATAAATGCCAGATACTGATTAGTTACGCAGGCATGTCTTTTAAATTTATTTACATTCTCTGAAATATAAAGGTATGGAAATTAATGCGGCCAAAAAGTGAGGGATCAGTTTATATACTGATTGCAATATAGAGTAGATCCCCCACTTTATATGCACATTATAATTTCGTGTCTGTTGATAAGCCATAGAAAACGAATGAATCAGTCAATGAAATACTGATTAGCTACACATGCATGTCTTTTAGATTTATTTACATTCTCTGGAATATAAATTACTGTGGTCACAAACTGAGGGTTTAATTTAATACACTGATTGTAAACTATAATAGATTCACTATTTTATGTCTACGTTATAATAAATATATATATATATATATGTATATGTATATTCCAGCAGATTCTTTTCTCACCTGTGGAAATCCCTTTTACTAGCTTCCCTAACAGCTACAATCTCCAAGAATTTAAATGTAAAGTCAATAGTCATCTCCTATCTCACTAACCTGCATCCTCTCTCTCATGCTCCTTTCTCTGTCCACTCCACTCTCATCAGTATTCTCATCCTTCTCTTACTCACTTCCTGACACCCCCTATAACCTGTCACTCTTTCTCATAAATTTCTCTCATGCTCCTTTCTCCGTCCACTCCACTCTCATCAGTATTCTCATCCTTCTCTTACCCACTTCATGACACTCCCTATAACCTGTCACTCTTTCTCATAACTTTCTCTCATGCTCCTTTCTCCGTCCACTCCACTCTCATCAGTATTCTCATCCTTCTCTTACCCACTTCCTGACACCTCCTATAACCTGTCATTCTTTCTCATAACTGTACTCTTATGCAACCCCTTGCAAAAGAGTGGTAGTAAAAGATATTTTTGTTATATGATTTCAATATTTTATTGTTATGTAATTTTTTTTCTAAATTGTTGGAGCAGCTATAATTGAGTTGTATTGCATTCCTATTGAAAAATAACCCTTTAAGCAAAATTGTACACCCTTTGAAAAATAACCAATTAAACAAAATTTTCTACATGTCCATTAGTCACCTCTATCCTCATGCTCTTTCTTCCTTTTGTTCAAATTCCAACTTCCAACTCTGATTTCCCCTTTTCTACCCCATTTACCTCTCACACATAATTCGCCAATATAATGTTAAGAATGTTCCATCTCCCTTCAGACTACCTGATGAGACATTGTTTTTTCAACGTCGAAACAAAATGTACACTTTGTAGTAGATAAAAATTTGTACATGTTCTAAACTATAATTTATAATAAATATTCATAGCTTTATTATATATTGAGCACTGTTTTAAATTAATGTTTTTAACGTTGTTACTATTTTCTTCGTTCCTTATTCACTTGGATATATATATATATATATATATATATATATATATAGTACACTAAATCTAAAATTGAGCCCCAACCGACCGACCGCGGTTTCACACAACGGATCGTCAGGGCCAGGCTCTCTCTCTCTCTCTCTCTCTCTCTCTCTCTATATATATATATATATATATATATATATATATATATCTCATTTACTTTCTTTGGTTGCTCAGTTTGTGCATTGAGTGCTTTTTTGTTTAGATTACTCGTTCTCGGGTTTTTTTTTCTTTGGGCTACGTACTTTGACTGATGTTCAAGTGGTTAGCTCTTTCTTTTTTTATTACCATTTTTTCCTTCCGCGTATATTCTCGGAAGGTTTTTCGAAACGTGTATAGTGATAAGTTTAAATTTATATATATATATATATATATATATATATATATATATATATATATAAACATGTTACGGAAATTTAACGAAACTTGGTTATAAGCAACCGACAATTTGTAATGAATTATTTTGAACATTATTTTTACCGATACTCGTATTTAAGTAGATATTCTGTTTTTAATTAAACAGTATTTTATATTTATATCTACCGGCCTGATTATTTCACGATAAATTTTTATGACGAAAATGCGTGCTATCCAGCAGGATTCGAACCTGCGACCCCTATTTGCATAGGGGAAGCTACCATTTGATCTGGTACTGTCTTAATCACTCGACCATGAATAGCCTCTTATACATATATATATATATATATATATATAGTCATCCGCAGACAGGTCTGTTTCGCTGTAAAGGAAGCAGACTTTTAGCGTATCATGTATCGTACGCCAATAACCAGAGTGCTCTAATTCTAAGTCGGCGATTCTACCTCTGGGCTATAGGGTACGATCTGTGAATTCATGATTTCAATATATCGAATGCGCCTTTTTTTTTTATTTTATACATTTCCTAGTAAAATCGGGTCGGTTGGACACCGTCTATTAAAAAAAGAGCACCATGACGTAATCACTCCCCCAAAATTGTTTTTTTTTTTTAACCGTTTCATTCCAAGCAAAGCAGTAGTGCCGATTGTGCGCTGGGCGTTACATGAGGGGGGGAGAGCGAAAAGAAACTAACAAGAGACACGGGGCGTCGGAGAAAGAACAGGAGAAAAATGTTAATACCTATGCGTAAGGTGTTATGTGAGAGTAGAGCGAAAAGGAAAAAGAAATAGATACAGCGTGTAGCGAGGAAAGGATAAGAGAAAGACGGGAATCAAAAGACTGTGGTGATACCGAGCAAAGCGAGGGACCGGATGTTTGCACTCTCACGGCCAAATGACCAAAACTCGTCGGTGCGCATCCCGGCTCCGCGCAGATGTTCCGGTTGAAAACTAAAAGTTAATTAAATATTAAATTCCAGTTCGCGAGCCTACGCGAATTTTATTTATCGGCCAATGAGAAGCCCAGAATCAAATACGGATGTGAATTCCCAAATGATCTGCTGCGATCCAAAAAGAAGAAATAAAAAGCCGATACAGAAAGCATCGCCAGACAAACAGACCCAGACAAACACACACGAGTGTAAATCGTATCTCCTTTGACCAGGTGGATGCTGAAGCAATTCGAAGTGCAATTCGTGTAGTTTTGCGATCGCTGTGATCGATTTGTAACACAGCGCGTTGTCTTGGTGAAAGATCAGGTTTTTCTTCTTCATTTGTGGCCGTTTTTGGGCGATTTCTTACTTCAAACGCACCAATATTGCTATATAATATTTGCTATTAATGGTTCTTCCTTTCTCAATGTAATCGACAAACAAAATACCTTGCGCATCCCAATATACAGAGGCCAAAACCTTGCCTGCTGATGTTTGCATCTTTGGTTGCTTTGGACGGTTTTCACCTGCTGCTGTCCACTCAGCTGACTGCCGATTTGACTTCGGAGTGGAGCGGTGAATTCATGTTTCATTCATCGTCACATATTTACACAAAAACTTCTTGTTGCGTTGAAACAGTTGCAAACAACGCTCTGAATCGTCGACACGTTGTTGTTTTTGATCGACTGCGAGTAAACGCGGAACCCACTCTGAACGCATCTCATTGATAAATGTTCATGCAAAATCGTAAATACACTGTCTTCTGATATATTCAACTCCTCTACTATCACACGCAACTTCAGTTTACGATCGGCCAAAAAGAGTTTGTTGATTTTTTTTCTTTGGTGTTTTTTCAAGAAAACTGCCGGTTTTTGGCGACCTGAGCGTTCCGCATCATTTGTGTTTGTACGACTGTGTTTAAAGCCAGCATACCACCGCTTAACCCTTGTTTCCAACGGAGGAAAACCTATATTAGCTGACAAGTTTCGCCATCTGATGAACCTTTTCAAGGAGTGTATGCAAAATTCTCAAAAAGTGCCTCTATCTAATCTTATGAAAATATACATCTGCGGCCAGATTTTAAAAAAAAATCTCCGTTCCTGAAAAAATAACTTTTCTCGCAAGGAAACATATTTTTTAGAAAAATGTTAAAGATTAAAAGAAAACGGCTAAATACATAACCGACTTTTATTTAAAATCAATAAATCCCGAACTAAAATAATATGTACATATTAATGACATTATTAAAAACACTCTTCATCAACATCATTTACTCACTTTTGTTTATTAGACATTAAATTATGTCACTTAGTGTCGTCCATAATTTCAGTAATTTCGATACTTCGATTAGATAATGAATATTTATGAGCGTCTCATGAATTTTACAATTTTGGAAAACTAATAGCATTTTTACTTTTGTTTATAAACAATTTAAATTTCTTTTTTAAATTTTGATAAAGTGCGTCAAACTAAGTTAAGTTTTTCTTTTATCTTTATTCATATTGTCATTTTACAGACAATTGAGTTATATCTAAAAATTTCACATATACATACATATTACGGAAATTAACGAAGACTAACGAAATACGTTATAAACAATCGACAATTTGAAATGATTTATTTGAACATTATTTTTGATCGAAACTCGTAGTTAAGTAGATATTCTGTTTTATATTACGGAAATTAACGAAGACTAACGAAATACGTTATAAACAATCGACAATTTGAAATGATTTGTTTGAACATTATTTTTTATCGATACTCGTATTTAAGTAGATATTCTGTTTTATATTACGGAAATTAACGAATTTTAACGAAACTGGTTATAAACAACCGACAATTTGAAATGATTTGTTTGAACATTATTTTTTGATCGATACTCGTATTTAAGTAGATGTTCTGTTTTATATTACGGAAATTAACGAAGACTAACGAAGTAGGTTAAAAACAACCGACAATTTGAAATGATTTGTTTGAACATCATCTTTTATCAATACACGTATTTAAATAGATATTCTGCTTATAATTAAACAATAAAATAATAAATACGAGTATCGATCAAAAAATAATATTCAAACAAACCATTTTATACATACATATACATCACTATATAAGCAATAGTGCTATATATGTACAGCAATATGTATGTGTGTATACATCAATAGTGCTATATATATGTACAGCAATATATATACTGTTAAATATAACAAACAATGAATGTCTATTATGTTTAATAATGAGCCGTTCTAAACATTTTGGCTTTAATTTCAGGTGAAAATAAAGATAAAAATTGTCCAACATTTGGATATTTTTTTATTATTCTGCTTCGAAGCTTTCGGCTCCCATGATCCATCTTCAGAGGGGTTGCAGGGACGTTAACAATAAGACATCCACCATCAAAGATGATTTTATCTTGTGTTGGCATAAAATATTGCTGTCCTTTTATTGTTCTCTTGCCTTGATTATGTTTTCTTCTTCTCATTTTATTATAAGTCCTACGCTAACAGTTTCTTTTCTCGCTTATGGAATTCTCTTGTGGCTTCTTGCTTCCCAGTCAAATTTGATCTTAGAACATTTAAAAGCGATGTCAATTGTTATCGTCTGACTTCTTCACTCCTTTTCTTTTATTGTTCTCTCTCCTTAATTATGTTTTCTTCTTCTCATATTATTATAAGTCTTATGCTAACACTTTCTTCTATCGCTTGTGGAATTCTCTTCCGGCTTCTTGCTTCCCAGTTAACTTTGATCTTAGAAAATTTAAAAGCGATGTCAATTGTTATCGTCTGACTTCTTAATTCCTTTTCTTTTATTGTTCTCTCTCCTTAATTGTGTTTTCTTCTTCTCATATAAGTCTTATGCTAATACTTTCTTCTCTCGCTTGTGGAACTCTCTTCCGGCTTCTTGCTTCCCAGTTAACTTTGATCTTAGAAAATTTAAAAGCGATGTCAATTGTTATCGTCTGACTTCTTAATTCCTTTTCTTTATTGTTCTCTCCTAAATTGTGTTTTCTTCTTCTCATATAAGTCTTATGCTAACACTTTCTTTCTCTCGCTTGTGGAATTCTCTTCCGGTTTCTTGCTTCCCAGTTAACTTTGGATCTTAGAAAATTTAAAAGCGATGTCAATTGTTATCGTCTGACTTCTTAATTCCTTTTCTTTTATTGTTCTCTCTCCTAAATTGTGTTTTCTTCTTCTCATATAAGTCTTATGCAAACACTTTCTTCTATCGCTTGTGGAATTCTCTTCCGGCTTCTTGCTTCCCAGTTAACTTTGATCTTAGAAAATTTAAAAGCGATGTCAATTGTTATCGTCTGACTTCTTAATTCCTTTTCTTTTATTGTTCTCTCTCCCTTAATTGTGTTTTCTTCTTCTCATATAAGTCTTATGCTAACACTTTTCTCTGCTTGTGGAACTCTCTTCCGGTTTCTTGCTTCCCAGTTAACTTTGATCTTAGAAAATTTAAAAGCAATGTCAATCGTTATCGTCTGACTTCTTAATTCCTTTTCTTTATTGTTCTCTTCTCCTAAATTGTGTTTTCTTCTTCTCATATAAGTCTTATGCTAACACTTTCTTCTCTCGCTTGTGGAATTCTCTTCCGGTTTCTTGCTTCCCAGTTAACTTTGATCTTAGAAAATTTAAAAGCGATGTCAATTGTTATCGTCTGACTTCTTAATTCCTTTTCTTTTATTGTTCTCTCTCCTAAATTGTGTTTTCTTCTTCTCATAAGTCTTATGCTAACACTTTCTTCTATCGCTTGTGGAATTCTCTTCCGGCTTCTTGCTTCCCAGTTAACTTTGATCTTAGAAAATTTAAAAGCGATGTCAATTGTTATCGTCTGACTTCTTAATTCCTTTTCTTTTATTGTTCTCTCTCCTTAATTGTGTTTTCTTCTTCTCATATAAGTCTTATAAGCACACTTTCTTCTCTCGCTTGTGGAACTCTCTTCCGGTTTCTGTTTCCCAGTTAACTTTGATCTTAGAAAATTTAAAAGCAATGTCAATCGTTATCGTCTGACTTCTTAATTCCTTTTCTTTTATTGTTCTCTCTCCTAAATTGTGTTTTCTTTCTTCTCATAAGTCTTATGCTAACACTTTCTTTCTCTCGCTTGTGGAATTCTCTTCCGGTTTCTTGCTTCCCAGTTAACTTTGATCTTAGAAAATTTAAAAGCGATGTCAATTGTTATCGTCTGACTTCTTAATTCCTTTTCTTTTTATTGTTCTCTCTCCTAAATTGTGTTTTCTTCTTCTCATATAAGTCTTATGCTAACACTTTCTTCTCTCGCTTGTGGAACTCTCTTCCGGCTTCTTGCTTCCCAGTCAGAATTTGGATCTTAGAAAATTTAAAAGCAATGTCAATCGTTATCGTCTGACTTCTTAATTCCTTTTCTTTTTATTGTTCTCTCTCCTAAATTGTGTTTTCTTCTTCTCATATAAGTCTTATGCTAACACTTTCTTCTCTCGCTTGTGGAACTCTCTTCCGGCTTCTTGCTTCCCAGTCAAATTTGATCTTAGAAAATTTAAAAGCGATGTCAATTGTTATCATCTGACTTCTTAATTCCTATTCTTTCATTGTTCTCTCTCCTTAATTATGTTTTCTTCTTCTCATATTATTAATTTAATTTCAATCGTTATCTACTCTCTTCTAAATTACTCTTTTTTATAGTTCTTGTTTTTAATAACGCCTCTCTTTTTTTCTTGTTAGTTCACACTCAGTAACCCCTTGTGCCTTAGTGGCTCTACTACCTTAAATTTGGTAAAATGATTCAAAAAGTCAGATGGATTAATTTTTATTGATATCGGAAATAGGCAAACACCCAAGATTACATTTTCGCGAGCTTTTATGAAGGAGATGCCCATAATGTATTCTATTACCGTAGCCGATGCAACTCTGACTTAGCTGTGTTCACAGTCTGAGAAGCCTGGCATAAAAGCTTGCGATGTCAGTAAGATGGTATTTTGATCCTATATAAAGTAGCGAAAACGTATTACGGCGAGATAGGAAGCCAAAAGTTTCTCATCAAATGTGGAATATTTCCTTTGTCTCCGTTAATCATTTTGTAGGAGAAAAATGATAGGAATAGAATCGCTATTGGTTATTTGGTGCAATGCTAACTTTATCCAGTAGCAAGTTGAAAATTTTGTGTTGGTTATAGTTGCGTTTGAGCAGATAAATATTTTACAGTTCGTAATATGTTATTAAAGGACTGCTTCTTTTATATCAGTTCCTGTCTGTTTGTTTGGGAAACAAACTCATCGTTTTCTGCTTGAAGGGGGAAAGTAAGTCAGCCGAATCAGATATTAACCTGCGATAAACTCTATCCATTCCATACAAAAGACCTTTGGAATTCTTCGGATATGGAAAAGAAGTAATCAGAATTATTTTTAGTGATACCGGCTTATTATCTAAACTTATTTATAAATGGAACTTTGTCTGTGTGTGTGTGTGTGTGTGTCCGTTACCTATAGACTCCGAAACGGCTGAACCGATTTTCTTGAAAATTTACACAGTTGTACTATAAGCGTCTGCGAGTGTTCTTAGCTAGGTTTTGTGTCGATATACACCAGATAAATATCGAAAATCGATAATCGAAAAAATCAGGTTATAGAAGGAGTGATCTGATTTTAATCAAATTTCATACACTCATACACAAAAACATAAGAAACGATATTCAGAAGTTTCAAGGTTGCAGTTCTTACAATAGTGCAGAAAATCGATAATATATACATATAAAAGGCAAGATGTTTGTGTGTGTGTCTGTTTATCTGCCTGTCTGTCTGTCTGTATTTTTTCAGCCCTTTTATTTTAGTTTTTGCTTCGGGTTTGGCTCTAAGTAAGTATAATTGTAGTTCTTAGTCTCAGCCACCATGCCATTTACTCAGAGGACTTATTTAGCCTTCCAAATTCAGTTTATTTGATATCGATACCAGGAAATCAAATTTTGACTTACATTCATTCATTTTTCTTTCAGTCTACGGCTTCGCTTTAACTGGAAACAACTATTGCTTTTTAGTCTTTCGTGCCAACGTCTAAAGAGTTTGGGCTCCAGGACCATGGATTAGTTTTAAAGCTTTCATTACACCCGAGCAACGCCGGGCTATACTGCTAGTCCTGCCATAGAGAGAACAGTGGAAGATCTGGAATTTCAGTTGTAGTTGCAGTTTACAGTGGAGAGTAATCGTAAAGATCCGTTACAGTTATCGAAGAGTTCCGACATATACCAAAATTACCCAGAGACCAGACTGGCTCTGAGCTCCACTCAACTAGAATATGTTACCCGGACATACTATTTCACTTCAAAATTTGTATATACTTATTTCTACTAATAATATTTCTGAATTGACTAAACCGCGTTCCAGTTTGTGTATTACGTTCAATATAACCTACTTTCTATCGCCATACCGGATTTTGTTGTTCATTATTTTGGCGGTTCAACCTCCGGAATCCAAAACACTAACAAAGCAAGTTTTTAAGTTGAGGTCGCTAAGTATGGCTGGCCGCTCGGATCCAAAGATGCCAAACTACTATGGCACATCTGCTCAGGCACATCTGCGCTTGTTCAACACCAACAGAGACCTCTTGTGGTTTATACTGCTCCTATGTTGAGCGGAGTTTCTGGGAAAGAGCGCATGAAAAACAGTCAAACCCTTGGCCACGATGACTTCTGATCTTGTGCTAGCACATAATAATTTCTCGTCTGTGGATAAGCCATATAAAACGAATGAATCAGTCAATAAAATAGTGATTAGCTACACATGCATGTCTTTTGCATTTATTTACATTCTCGGGATTATAAATGTATAGAATTGTTTTTTTCTAATCATAAGATAAGGATGAATGTGGCCATAAAGTGAGGGATAAATTTATATATTGATTGTAATATAAAATTGATCCCCCACTTTATATTTACATAATAATTTCTTGTCTGTTGATAAGCCATAGAAAACGAATGAATCAGTCAATGAAATACTGATTAGCTACACATGCATATCTTTTGCATTTATTTACATTCTCGGGATTATAAATATATAGAATTGTTTTTTTCTAATCATAAGATAAGGATGACTGTGGCCATAAAGTGAGGGATCAGTTTATATATTGTTTGTAATATAAAATTGATCCCCCACTTTATATTTACATAATAATTTCTTGTGTGTTGATAAGCCATAGAAAACAAATGAATCAGTCAATGAAATACTGATTAGCTACACATGCATGTCTTTTAGATTTATTTACATTCTCTGGAATATAAATGTATAGAATTGTTTTTTTCTAATCATAAGATAAGGATGACTGTGGCCATAAAGTGAGGGATCAGTTTATATATTGTTTGTAATATAAAATTGATCCCCCACTTTATATTTACATAATAGTTTCTTGTCTGTTGATAAGCCATATGAAAAGAATGAATCAGTCAATGAAATACTGATTAGCTACACATGCATGTCTTTTAGATTTATTTACATTTTCTGGAATATAAATTACTGTGTTCACAAACTGAAGGTTTAATTTAATATATTGATTGTTAACTAGAATAGATCCACTATTTTATGTCTACGTTATAATAATATACATCGATATATATATATATTCCATCAGCTTCTTTTCTCGCATTTCCCGCCTGTGAAAATCCCTTTTACTTGCTTCCCTTTCTTTCTTTCTTTTTTTTTCTTTTTTTTTTTTGAAAACACCCAAGCAATGCACAAATGCCACTGATCCGCAAGGGGGCTAAGGGAGAGAATAAAATAAGGACTTGGGATGTCGTAGAAAAGATAAGAGATGGATGAAAACCAAGGAGATAAAAGTTGCTAATTGGTGTTGCATTTAAACTTCTGGAGATTGTAGATATTGGAATGTTGAAGAAAAGATAAGATATCGATGGGAATCAAGTAGATAAAAGATGGCAATTGACGTTGCATTTAAACTTTTGGAGATTGTAGCTATTGGGATGTTGAAGAAAAGATAAGAGATGGATGGGAATCAAGTAGATACAAGATGACAATTGATGTTGCATTTAAATTTTTTGAGGTTGTAGCTATTGGGATGTTGAAGAAAAGATAAGAGATGGATGGGAATCAAGTAGATAAAAGATGGCAATTGATGTTGCATTTAAACTTTTGGAGATTGTAGCTATTGGGATGTTGAAGAAAAGATAAGAGATGGATGGGAATCAAGTAGATAAAAGATGGCAATTGACGTTGCATTTAAACTTTTGGAGATTGTAGCTATTGGGATGTTGAAGAAAAGATAAGAGATGGATGGGAATCAAGTAGATAAAAGATGGCAATTGACGTTGCATTTAAACTTTTGGAGATTGTAGCTATTGGGATGTTGAAGAAAAGATAAGAGATGGATGGGAATCAAGTAGATAAAAATGGCAATTGATGTTGCATTTAAACTTTTGGAGATTGTAGCTATTGGGATGTTGAAGAAAAGATAAGAGATGGATGGGAATCAAGTAGATAAAAGATGGCAATTGACGTTGCATTTAAACTTTTGGAGATTGTAGCTATTGGGATGTTGAAGAAAAGATAAGAGATGGATGGGAATCAAGTAGATAAAAGATGGCAATTGACGTTGCATTTAAACTTTTGGAGATTGTAGCTATTGGGATGTTGAAGAAAAGATAAGAGATGGATGGGAATCAAGGAAATAAATGATGGCAATTGATGTTGCATTTAAACTTTTGGAGATTGTAGCTATTGGGATGTTGAAGAAAAGATAAGAGATGGATGGGAATCAAGGAAATAAATGATGGCAATTGATGTTGCATTTAAACTTTTGGAGATTGTAGCTATTGGGATGTTAAAGAAAAGATAAGGGATGGATGGGAATCAAGTAGATAAAAGATGGCAATTGACGTTGCATTTAAACTTTTGGAGATTGTAGCTATTGGGATGTTGAAGAAAAGATAAGAGATGGATGGGAATCAAGTAGATAAAAGATGGCAATTGACGTTGCATTTAAACATTTGGAGATTGTAGCTATTGGGATGTTGAAGAAAAGATAAGAGATGGATGGGAATCAAGTAGATAAAAGATGGCAATTGACGTTGCATTTAAACTTTTGGAGATTGTAGCTATTGGGATGTTGAAGAAAAGATAAGAGATGGGTGGGAATCAAGGAAATAAATGATGGCAATTGACGTTGCATTTAAACTTTTGGAGATTGTAGCTGTCAGTGAACCAAGCAAATGGAAGTGAGTTCCACCAGCGGGAAATCCGAGAAAAGAAACTCTAGAGTAGAAGAGGAGTTACATTTCACAATTTCGACGGTAAAAGCGTGGGATCTTAATGCCAATCTAGCAGCACGATTACATACATATGGTCGAGGTACCAGAGAAAAAAAGCTTATCAGAACAGTTGTCATAAAAATACTTGTAGAAAAGACAGAGGGAAGCCACATAACATCGGAGAGTGACTGAAGGCAAGCTGCCAAGTGAGGATCTTACAAAACAAAAAGTACAACACAGTTAGAAAATCATTCAGATATACTGCTATTTTCTTCGCAAACAACACGAGAAAAGTGTAATATCAGAAATAAGTTCCTCTTTCGAAAATGTAACGTTTTAAATCTAATTGAATTTAATGAGGATTTCAGCTTAAGGTTTAGCTAATAACATTTCATCTTCATTTGCAGTAAAAGAGGTTTAATTAAAGATAGAATCTCTTCTTCGACTACAATTAGGGTGGGTGCACTATCACCTCGATACCCTCGGGTATAGAATTACAGTGAGAGCATCAAGAAACAAATTACTGATCGATTTTTCTGTAATTCATTCCATGTTCTTACCAAACAATGCATTTTAGATAATGTACTTGCTATCATTTTCTGTTAGAAACACAGTCATGAAGCGAATGCCTCATCTTTTCTATAGAATAGGAATTAATATAAAATTAAATAAAACATTCTAAAGTATATATTAAATTTATTGAGAGACAGAAATCGCATAAGTCTGAAAAAGCGTAAACTCACATTAAATATCAAATATCTGGTCGGGTGTTCCTGCTATCTACCTAGGTGTCCTTGACAAAATCCAACGGAGAATCTGTAATGTGATCGTTCCCGACTTAGCATCTGCCCGTGCATTGAATACTGCTGGCCTCTCTGGTCGCGTGCTCCTGCTATCCACCTTGATGTCCTTGACAAAATCCAACGGAGAATCTGTAATGTAATAGATCCCAACTTGGCAGCTCAGATACAGTCACTTTCTCACCGGCGCAATGTGGCTTCCTTGTGTCTCTTCTACAAATTCTTTCACTGCTTCTGGTCCGATGAACTTAGGTCTCACCCTTTTACTGTGAAACCAATAAAATGTAAACGCAAATTCTACTCCACCCGCTTCTTTTCTCGCACTTCCCGCCTGAGGAATTCCTTTCCGTTTACTTGCTTCCCCGACAGCTACAGTCTCCAAGAATTTAAATGTAAAGTCAATAGTCATCTCCTATCTCACTAACCTGCATCCTCTCTCTCATGCTTCCTTCTCCGTCCACTTCACTCTCATCAGTATTCTTATCCCTCTCTTACCCACTTCCTGACAACCCCTATAACCTGTCACTCTTTCTCATAACTTTCTCTCATGCTCCTTTCTCCATCCACTCCACTCTCATCAGTATTCTCATCCTTCTCTTACCCACTTCCTGACACTCCCTATAACCTGTCACTCTTTCTCATAACTTTCTCTCATGCTCCTTTCTCCGTCCACTCCACTCTCATAAGTATTCTCATCCTTCTCTTACCCACTTCCTGACACTCCCTATAACCTGTCACTCTTTCTCATAACTTTCTCTCATGCTCCTTTCTCCGTCCACTCCACTCTCATAAGTATTCTCATCCTTCTCTCACCCTCTTCCTGACAATCCCTATAACCTGTCACTCTTTCTCATAACTTTCCTACTATGTAACCCCTTGCAAAACAGTGGCAGTAAAATGCCTTCCCTGGGGCGATATGATTATAAACAAACAAAATTCTATACAGTTATATTCTAGAGAATGTAAATAAATCTAAAAGACATGCATGTGTAGCTAATCAGTATTTCGTTGACTGATTCATTCGTTTTCTATGGCTTATCCACAGACGAGAAATTATGTGAATATAAAGTGGGGGATCAATTCTATATTACAAACAATAAATTAATCCCCCAATTTATGGCCACAGTCATCTTTCTCTTACCCATTTCCTGACACCCCCTATAACCTGTCACTCTTTCTCGTAACTGTCTTCTGATGTAAACCCCTGTAAAATAGTGGCAGTAAAATGCCTTCCTTGAGGCGATATGATTATAATAAACTAAAAACACTGGCGGCTTTAATCCGAGTTTGCACATACCTCCCGATGAAAACTTAGCCTAAAGCAATAATTACATATATATATATATATAGCACTGCTGATGAAATTCCCAACATATTTTTCACAATCTTTAAAAAGAATTGTCTTTAAATTTTACTCGTCCTTTTATCGCTTCTGTGCGCTTACTCTTTATGAATAAATGTGTAGAATTCTACCAACAGGCGCGCTTGAGAGATTATAACGCCCACTAGGTGGCGTTGTATAAAGCACTCATTTCCTGTCTAGCGCAATAATATGGACCGAGCATGTGAGCAAAGACGAAGTTTTAGAAAAAATAGAAAAAAAAGGTAACCTATAGTTAACATCAGGAAGATTCTTATGAGGAAAGAGGGATTGGAAAATTTAATACTCACTGGAAACATTGAACGCAAACGGAATAGTGAAAAACAACGCATAACCGTTCTAACGAGATTGCGTAAATGGTTGACAAAATAGAGATTTATGAGCTGAAGTAAATGCAGCTAGGCGTCTGACTCGCATCTGATCACGCCAACGTGTGGTACCCGATCTCATCGACACTTAGCCTATAAGGAACGACATTTCCCGGGTGCCACATAGCCGGCTACTTAGCGTCCTATCTCTGCAGCGAGTGGTCGTAGGCTAACAAAAAACAGTTTTTATTAGTCGCTGCAAAGAGCAAGAAATTGTGGAGAGTCAGATCCCCTAAACCCTGTAGGAACCAGCCACATAAAGAAGATTTAACAAGAAATTTCAACGAGCGAGAAGTTCGAAGAAAAACCTCTTAGAATAGAACTGGCGGTTAATATAGCTGCCAATCTTGTACAAAATTTAAATTCATGAAGATGAGATACCAACAAGGAAAACATATCAGAAGAGTTATCGGGGAAATGTTTATAGAAAAGGCCCAGGAAAGCTACATTAAGGCTGTGAGAAAATGACTGAAACACAAATGCCAGATCAAGACTTATAATATTGCAGATTCTTCTTTTGATTTTGTCAGTAGTCTCAAAATATATTACAGAAGACCCAGACCAGATGTGACAGCAATGTACAATTCGTGGACGAATGGTAGACTTCTACCGAAGAAAAATCACCAAACATTGTTAGCACAAAAAGAGCTGCTATGAGTACCAGGAACTATGCTAATTTTCTTTCTTCTCTGTCTGGCGCGGCCAATTAGAAGAACCGCTCGATGAATAAAGGCCGTTTCTTTTGTTGACCGAGAGAGATTTTTTTAGTGAGTGAAAGCGCGTTTCTGCTTTTACAAAATGAAGATTAGATCTCTAGTCCTGTTTTTTGTTACTACGTTGCCTACTGGACTGTTCACAATTGATTTGCGATTCACCTTCGTGTTTGCACAGAGGTTTCTTACACGTAGCAATTGATTCAATAAAATTTTTTCGTCTATCAATAAACTTTCTGTTTTTGTTGTTTTTTTTGGTTTTCTTTTAGAAACGGCTAATGACATTTTTACCACTAATTTTATAATTAATGCCACCATTTTATGAAAATTGTGGTTGAATATAAAAGGTAAATGGCTTCACTTCGTCTTTTCAGTTAAGTGCCATACGTGATACACGCTTGGGCGATCATGTCTCGAAAGAGACATGACTGACTGGGCAGAAGATTATCCCGCAGTAGGTTGCCATTGCTTTCTGCGGTAGACTGGTTGCCGACCAAAGCTATAAAGCCAAATCTATCCTGTTATTTAACCCATAACTGGAAGGAAAAGACGGATTAATACCTTTCCCAAGGGAATTTGCGCGTAAGTGAATACAATGGATTCAACTGGAATTCGAACTCGGCTCCCTGACTTCTCGTTCCGAGCCGATATCCACTGTACCACAACGCACTTCGTCTTTACATTGACAAAAAGAGTGACGGGAGATTCAGTAGTGAATCACGGAAGACGATAGCTTCAATTATGTTAAAACAAAAGTTTGAGAAGGAAAGTTTTGATGTCAGTATTAATGTTCAGGAAGACAACAGCAGCAGGACGACCAAATTCATGAAGAATTTGTCTCCATTTTACTTTTTCTGTTTTTTTCATAAAAAAAGGGTGCGGAAACCCATTCAAAAACGCCTGATACTTAGGAATTTAGTCAGATGTTGAGAAATAAAATCAGATTAATAATTTTTTCAATCTCAGTTAAGTACCATACGCGATACACGCTTGGGCGATCATGTCTCTTTCGAATCATGACTGACTGGGCAGAAGATTATCCCGCAGTTGGCTGCCATCACTCTCCACGGTAGACTGGTTGCCAGCCAAAAATCAGTCAGTTAAGTGCCATACGTGATATACGCTTGGGCGATCATGTCTTGAATGAGCCATGATTGAGTAGGCAAAAGATTTTTCTCGCAGTTACCAATTTTTCAATAGCTCGTCGCAGTTTTTCCATAACATTCTTAAATTATATTTTTTCTGTTTTATTATTCTTATTATTCTTATTATTCTTATTATTATTAACAGCACCAGTCCCATGATGCTGAGAGAATCACCATTTAGATGAGCAACAGACTAGATCCCTCCATGGCTCGGTTGGACACTTCCCTTAGTGGCACTGTCATCACATTTATTTGTCTGCTTCTTCTCAATGACAACTTGTAGAATACGAGTGGAAAGATTATTGGCTCTTATGATATCTTCATCTATCTAAACTTATTTATAAATGGAATTGTCTGTGTGTGTGTCTGTGTGTGCCCGTTACCTATAGACTCCGAAACGGCTGAACAGTTTTTTATTAACATTTACACAGTTGTACTATAAGCATCTGCGAGTGTTCTTAGCCAGGTTTTGTGCCGAGGTACCCCCGATAAATATCGATAATCGATAATCGAAAAAATTGGGTGATAGAAGGAGTGGTCTGATTTAATCAAATTTGATACACTCATAGAAAAAGTCATAGGAAACGATATTCAGAAGTTTCAAGGTTGCAGTTCTTACAACAGTGCAGAAAATCGATAATATATATATATATATATAAAAGGCAAGATGTTTGCATGCGTGTCTGTTTATCTGCCTGTATGTCTGTGTTTTTTTCAGCCCTTTTATTTTAGTTTTTGCTTCGGGTTTGGCTCTAAGTAGGTATAATTGCAGTTTTTAATCTCAGCCATGATACCATTTACTCAGAGGACTTATTTAGCCTTCAAAATTCAGTTTATGACAAAAATAAACTTATTTGATATCGATAGCAGGAAATCAAAATTTGACTTACATCCATTCATTTTTCTTTCAGTCTACGGTTTCATTTTAACTGGAAACAACTATTGCTTTTTAGTCTTTCATCATGCCAACGTCCAAAAAGTCTGAACTCCAGGACCATGGATTAGTTTTAAAGCTTTCATTACACCCGAGCAACGCCGGGCTATACTGCTAGTAGCATAATAACAGAAGGAGATGTTCGCTTACTGCTCGGTTCATACTCCTCCTTGGCATTTTGAATAGGAATACAGTTTCGTTCTTTGTTTCTTGTTTATGATTAAGTTTATAAGTAAACGATTAAGACACAGGAAACTTTCACCAGAAACAAAGAAGAGAATACTAGATTGCTATGTGATGTCAGTTCTTCAATTGGGCAGTGAATGTTGGACAATATCAACAAAGATGAGGGGAAAACTTGAAGCAGCTGAAATGTAGTTCTACAGAAGGATGCTACGGATATCGTAAACCGAGCATGTGAGCAATGACTAGGTTTTGAATATGATGGAAACGAAAAGGAAATTAATATTGAACATCAGGAAGAGACAACTTAAGTTCCTGAGACATGCAATGAGAAGGAAGGGCTTGGAGAACCTGATACTAACAGGCCAGATAGAGGGAAAAGAGACAGAGGAAAGCAGCGGATAACATATTTGAAGGGCCTGAGCAGGTGGATGACAGAACGAGGGCTGTGTGGTGTTACAGGAGAAAGCGCGCTAAGAGCCACCAGGGATAGGGAGATGTGGACGGCCATGATCGCCTACGTCATGAAAGGATAGGGCACATAAAAGAAGAATATATATGCCAACTGTTTATAAGAAATTATAATGTGGATATAAAGTGGGGGATCGAATCTATATTATAATGAATATATAAACTGATCCCTCATTATGTGGCCATACTAGTTTCTATGCATTTATAGTTTAGATTTATAGGCTTGAGCAGGTGGATGACTGAACGAAGATTGCATGGTGTAACAGGAGAAGGCGTGCTCAGAGCCACCAGGGATATGAAAACGTAGAAAGCCATGATCGACTACGACCTGAAGGAACAGGGCACATAGAAGAAGAAGAAGAAGAAGAAGAAGAAGAAGAAGAAGAAGAAGTTTCCAGTTCTTTCTAAAGTCTATTTCAACTTTATAATTCTAATGTATCCGGCTATGACTATATAAATTTTATTTACTGTTTTTTTTTTGTTTTTTTTTTCAATAATAATAAGGTTCGCTTGTCGTCCGGTTCGCACTCCTCTCCATTTTTAAGGATCTTTAGAGTTTGGAAATGTTTGCCCAAATTCAGAAATTTCTAAAAGCCATTAGATGTATAAAAAGCAAAGTAACTGAGATATTTTTTTCATGTTAGTAATACGGGTTGTTTAAACAATTTATCCAGGTAAGGCAAGGAGGATTTTGAGTAATTGAATGCATTGTTTTCAGTGTGATTATATTTTTGTTGTTCACATAATGTTTCGGCTGATCTATTGTTCGGCCTTACACAGATTTTCATCCTATATAAAGTCTTTCTTCCTGAAAGAAAGACAATATCCCAAGGAAAAGTTGGAAAATACCGCGAGGTTGTAACAAATACCAGGTTGGGAAACTGGCACTGGATATCCTTCTCTTAGTGAGGGTGAATGGGCCTCTCTTAAGCCGTGGTAGGCAACCCATCTAGTGATGGTGTCACGATAAAAAACACCCTTGGTAGCTCTGGCGAAGCATCAAGTATTCAGCCACTGACAAGATTTTGAATCTCGGTCGAGGCCGCAGAATGATGATGATAATGATGTACATTTCTCTCTCTCTCTCTCTCTCTCTCTCTCTCTCTCTCTATCTTTCACTCTCTGTCTCTCTCTATATCACTATCTATCACTCTCTCCCACCCCTCTCTCTCTATCAAACTCTCTCTCTCTCTCTCAGTTTCTATCTTTCTTTCTCTGTATTGATTTCTTTGTTTCTCTTTCTCTCTCCCACACGCATTTTCTTTCTTTCTCACACAAGCACTTTCTTACCCTCGATTTATCTCTTTCTCTCTTTTGATTTTCTCTCTGACTCTGAAATTCTCTCTCTCTTTTTCTCTTTCTCTCTCTCTCTCATTTTCTCGCTCACTTCCTCTCTC
The DNA here is from genome assembly GCA_037127315.1 of Ascarosepion bandense. Taxonomy (NCBI): domain Eukaryota; kingdom Metazoa; phylum Mollusca; class Cephalopoda; order Sepiida; family Sepiidae; genus Ascarosepion; species Ascarosepion bandense. The sequence continues at coordinate 2,093,106 of JBBBDQ010000690.1, read as the reverse complement.
TGTCACCTTTTCTCTCGATTTCTACCATTTTCAATTTCACTCTCTTTTTCGATTACACTTTCTCACTTTCTCTCTCTCTCTCGCACACACAGACACACACATACACATGCACTTTCTTTATCTCTGTCACTCATTCTCTCGGTTTATGTTTTTCTCTCACCCTTTCTCTCTTTCCCGTCATACATTCACTTCCCGGCGAATCTAAACAAATCTTACTCTACTTATAAAATCCGTAATTCAGCAGAATCTGGAGTTAAATAGCGCACTAATGTTGTGATGAACAAAAGAAAAAAGTTGCTCACTTGCGGTGAGACAAGGTAGAATCATACCTTTTCCACTGGTAAAATGCTTTACTTAATGCCTAACTATGATCTTATCCACTGTTTGGGTTCCGTAAATATTTAGCAAAAGTCGATGAATGCAATGTTCTTGCATGAAATACCTCAATGTCATAAGTCATTTTGTCAAACTGCAGCTCTTTTTTTTAATCGTGTCACCCCAAGCAAGGCCACTATAGCGCAGGGGGTTACATAGAGCAATTGGGTATAGGAAATGTCAGAAGGAGGGTGATAGACGACTTAGGATGTACATAGGGAGAGAGTTGGAGAGAGTGGGTGTGAGTTAGTGTGTTAGGAGGTGTCTATTGACCTTACATTTAAACTCCTGGAGGTTGTAGCTGTCGGGGAACCAAGCATGCGGTAGGGAATTCCACAGGTTGGGTAAGTGCGAGGAAAGAAGCTGTTGGGGTAGAAATTGCGGTTACATTTCATCGGTTTCACTGTCAAAGGGTGGGACCTAGTTCCCAATCTAGTATCTCGTGCAAATTCACATCTAGGGGGCACCAGTGATTTAAGTTCGTCAGAGTAGAAGTCATGAAAGTATTTATCTGTCACAAAACTAAAGAATTACGGTTTATTGGTTTTAGTTCTAATGGCATTGAACTAAAATTCACCTCTGGCGCCAACATAAAGCATTCGCATTCGAAGTTAGGTATTTTCTTGTTGAACAGGAGTTGAAGAATCCTACGTGTCTGACGCGTTCCCTTATTTAAATTTATTGGCCATTATCAAAAACTTGGTTAAATAGTAAGTAAAAAGTAGGTGGACATTAAATGATAATATTTTACAAATCTTCTACAAATACATTCACGGCTTCTGCTCCGATGAACTTAGCTCACTGGTGCCCCCTATGTATGAATTTACTCGAGTCACAAGATTAGCAACTAGGTCCCACTCTTTCATTGTGAAACCAATAAAATGTAAATGCAAATTCTACTCCATCAGCTTCTTTTCTCGCACTTCCCGCCTGTGGAATTCCCTTCCGCTTACTTGCTTCTCCGACAGCTACAATCTCCAAGAATTTAAATGTAAAGTCAATAGTCATCTCTTATCTCACTAACTAGCATCCTCTCTCTCATGATTCTTTCTCCGTACACTCCGCTCTCATCAGTATTCTCATCCTTCTCTTACCCATTTCCTGAAACCTCCTATAACCTGCCACTCTTTCTCATAATTTTCTTCCTATGTAACCCCCTGCAAAACAGTGGCAGTAAAATACCTTGCTTGGGGCGATATGATTAAAAAAAAAATTCTATACTATTCTAATGTGGATATAGAGTGGGGGATCACTTCTACATTACTATCAGTATATAAATTGATCCCTCACTTTATGGTCACAGTCAGCATTCTCTTAATCACTTCCTGAACACCCCCTATATAACCTGTCACTCCTTCTCATATCTTTCCTCCTATGTAACCCCCTGCAAAACAGTGGGCGATCTGATTATAAAGAAAAAAATATTTATTTTTAGATTACATATACAATATTTAGCAATACAATTATTACATCGACAATTAAATGTGTACAAAAGCGCTTCCATTTTATCAACGAATGTGCGCAAATCGTTGTCCATCACATGTGCGTTGTGGTGCATTGGATATCGGCTCGGAACGAGAAATCGGGGAGCCGAGTTCGAATTCCAGTTGAATCCATTGTATTCACTTACGCGCAAATACCCTTGGGAAAGGTATTAATCCGTCTATTCCTTCCAGTTATGGGTTAAATAGCAGGACAGATTGGGTTCTATAGCCTTGGTCGGCAGCCAGTCTACCGCAGAAAGCGATGGCAACCTACTGCGGGATAATCTTCTGCCCAGTCAGTCATGTCTCTTTCGAGACATGATCGCCCAAGCGTGTATCACGTATGGCACTTTAACTGACTGACCCCTCACGCTTTGACAAATATTTCTGCACAAGTCTCTTTGCGTATTAATTTCTTGAAATGCATCTCTTATATAATTTTTCAAATCCCTAAACACTTCTTGGTTTTTGACGATGCACTTTGACCTTGAGTTACCGTTCAAAAGAAGAAACCAATTTGGGTCAAGTCAATGGATTGGACCTCTTCAGCCAATTCATTTCTCAGGGAATGTTGCAAGATACTTACAGTCTACTTTTGAATAATGTGGACGAGCCCCATCTTGAAAATACAACCGACACACAAACCTATTCCGCCTACCGTTCCCCTACTCTTAAACCACACCATATATAAGATATATATATATATATTAATCATTTCACCCCGAGCAAGGCAGAAATGCCACTGATGAGCGGGGGTCTACATAACTGTAAAAAGATTAATTAGAAAAGAGTGAGGAGTACAAACTAGTTAGAAAGGAGCAATAGAAAGCTGAGAAAGCAGGTGCGATGACAGATACATAGGTGGAGTGAAAGGGAAGGATATACGGGGGTGGGGAGAGAGCTAGAGTCCAGTGGTTAATAGATGAGTATTGACATTGCATTTAAATTTCTGGAGGTTGTAGCCGTCAGGAAAGCAAGAATATGGGAGCGAGTTCCACAGGCGGGAAGTGCGAGAGAAGAAGCTGCAGGAGTAGAATTGTCGTTTGCATTTGGCTAACCTGGCTGTGAATGGGTGGGACCCAGTTGCCAGTCTGGTTGCGCGAGTATACACCTGTTGAGGAGGCACCAGTGACTTAAGTTCGTTCGAGCAGAAGCCATGAAAGTATTTATAGAACAGACAAAGGGAGGCCACATTTCGACGGTGGGGAAGTGGCTGCAGTCGAGCCGCCAGATCAGTACCTATCACATCACAGACGCTCCTTTGGAGTCTGTCGAGAACACTGAGGAGAACGGCAGATATATATATATATAGTCATCTGAAGACAGATCCGCCTCGCTGTACCACAGCTCATCAGCACGGTTAGACTCTTTGCTTTGAACCCAGGATTGAAATCCGACCGAATTGGCGTCAGTCGGCGATTCTACCTCTGGGTTATGGGTGCTCGGTAGAAGAAGGCAGACTTTTCAGCGTGTACACTATCATTATACACGCCAAATAGCCAGAGTGTTCTAATTAATTGCTGAATGAGCGATACGATTAAAGTGTTTAATTTACAAAATTTCTTTTCCCATTGTTAATAATGCCAGTTTTTGTTATTGTTTGTCCGTACCTCAGCTATTCGATGAAATACTCAAAACTTTAAGCGGGTTTTCATTAGATACAGATAACGAAAACTAAAAAACGGTGTGTCATTCGTTTTGCTTTACAAGGCAGCTACGTTTATATAAAGATTACTTTGCAATTCTTCATCGGAATATATCTGTGGAATCCATGCAAAGTTTAATTGAAAAAGCAAGATACGCCAGTCTACATATCAAACTCGTTATGTGTCCAGACAAAACATCTACATTAGCATAAAACTTATTTTTTAAAAGTAACTCATATTTTCTTTAACGCGGAGGCTGAAATGAAAAACCTAAAGTTGGTTGGTTCTTTTGTTTTTATGGCATATCAACCTCGGTGGGTCATTTATTGCCAACTAAATTTTATTTATTTATTGCTGGTAATACCTTTTTCTTTCAATAATTCATTTTTGTTATTATATAAGTTTTGTGTCTAGTAATACTTTTTTTTCTTTTCGAGCATCAAGATTCATTAGAATTTGTTTTTAAGGGCAGGGTCCCTAGTCCTACCCATGTTATTTAACCCATAACTGGAGCGAAGGGACGGATTAATACCTTTCCCAAGGGTACCAGAGCTTAAGTGAATGAAGTGTATTCAACTGGAATTCGAACTCGGCTCACCGATTTCTCTTTCCGAGCCGATATCCACTGCACCACAATGCACATCCTTCACTAAACGTGGTATTCCCAAGCGGTCACCCATCTAAGTACTGAGCACGCTCAACGCTGCTTAACTTCGGTGATCGAGCGAGAACCGGTGTATTCAACGTGATATGGGCGTCAGCACGCACATTTGTCAATAAATGCTTACAACACCTGGTATTCCCAAGCGGTCATCCATCTAGGTATTGACCAGGCTCAACTTTCCTTAACTTCGGTGATCGATCGAGAACGGGTGTATTCAACGTGATATGGCCGAAATCCACCCTAAAGTTAGAAGCCTGCGTAAATATTCGCTGATTGGCTCATAACTGAAGACACGTGAGAACATATCAGAAAACACGTTTAGACCAAGCAAAATTTTCATCCTTCGTTTGATCCACTTTGCCAGTATTTAAGGATAAAACCCAGCGAAAAATTTCCTTTCGACAGGAAGCAGATGCCTATAGAAATCGCTATGTAACAGACAAGCGCAATCGCCCACTTCGTTCGCCATGCAGCGCAAAGCCGACCCCAAGTGAGAAATTTACTTTTCCGCTCTTTTCTCTCCCCCCCCTCTCTCTTTCTCTCAATCACTCCTTCAATTTCAACTCTTATTTACTTACTTAATATTAATCCTCAGTTAGAATTCGAACGCTGACCGTGTGTCGTTGAAATCACACAACTACCACTTGTTGAATTTTGCCATGTTAAATAGCTTTTAACACACATACCAAAATTGCAAAATACTCGCTCACTCATACAATTAATGTATTTACTCACTCACTTACATATTTATATTAATTTTCTCAAATGAACAAGTATTCAATATTTTCTTCATGTACCTTTCAACTCACTTTCAATCATCCTATTTCAACAAACTCTTGTGTACTCTCTCAACATATAATCTCAACTCCACAATTTGCTGACCCCGACTAGGCTTTGATGAACCCGATTAAGTTTGATTGCCACAATTGGTGACCTCGATGTCTGAAGAGAAACAATTTGGTGACCCGACCAGGCTTTGGTGAACGTGATTAAGTTCGATCACTACATTTGATGACTTTGACTAAAGTTTAGTCACTACAAATCAGTGCCCATGTCAAGTAAATCTTTGTCGACGAACACAGTCGTGATTTTTAGCAACGAGACAGCTCGAGGACAACTACGATGTAAAAACCTGACTTAATCTTGGCAACTAAAACAGAAGAAGCTTAAACGATTTTCGAAGAACCATTCCAACCCGACAGTCTGTTCGGCGAACCCTAGATAAAACAAATAACCGCTTGATGTTCAAAAATCCTATTGACTTTTGTGGATCATTACCACCAATTTTTTGTGGAGTTGTTGTGGCGAAGTTTCTCCGCAAAGATGTAGTGACCGGTTTGTCCGGAATTAAGACACGGAACACAAAAGGTAGGCTCAAAACAGTGCATTAGTATAACAAGGACATATGTACAAAGTAAATGTTACCTCTTCTATAAATACTTTCATGGCTTCTGCTCTGACGAACTTAAATCACTGGTGCCCCCTAGATGTGAATTTGCACGAGATGCTAGATTGGCAACTAGGTCCCACCCTTTTACAGTGAAACCGATGAAATGTAACCGCAATTTCTACTCCAACAGCTTTTTTCCTCGCACTACCCACCTGTGGAATTCCCTACCGCATGCTTGCTTCCCCGACGGCTACAACCTCCAGGAGTTTAAATGTAAGGTCAATAGATACCTCCTAACACACTAACTCACACCCACTCTCTCCAACTCTCTCCCTATGTACATCCTAAGTCGTCTATCACCCTCCTTCTGACATTTCCTATACCCAATCCCTTTATGTAACCCCCTGCGCTATAGTGGCAGTGGAATGCCTTGCTTGGGGTGATACGATTAACCCTCTAGGGCCATTCGTATCATATTTGATACAGTATGAAAACAAGCCTTGAAAGAAATATTTTCCTGAAAAATTTTTTAAGAGAAATATTTGATAAATTTCAAATGAAAGCAGTACTGAATACCAAATGTTTCCTTATAGGGAAATACCAAATGTTTCCTTATAGGGAAATACTGTATCAAATATAATACGAATGGCCCTAGAGGGTTAAGTAGTAATTAGTGGGGGATTTGTTTATTACTTCATAACAATATAGAACTGATCCCCCACTTTATGACAAGTAGAAGCCTTAATCATATTATATTATTAAGTAGTAATTAGTGGGGGATCTGTTTATTACTTCATAACAATATAGAACTGATCCCCCACTTTATGACAAGTAGAAGCCTTAATCATATTATATTATTAACCCTCTAGGGCCATTCGTATCATATTTGATACAGTATGAAAACAAGCCTTGAAAGAAATATTTTCCTGAAAAATTTTTTAAGAGAAATATTTGATAAATTTCAAATGAAAGCAGTACTGACTGCTCAGTCAATGAATACCAAATGTTTCCTTATAGGGAAATACCAAATGTTTCCTTATAGGGAAATACTGTATCAAATATGATACGAATGGCCCTAGAGGGTTAAAAAAATAGAAATAAGTAAGTGCGTATTACCTGACAAGTAGCGGGCTTAAACTACCTACTACTAACTGCTCATCAACTGCCGTCTTTAACTGCCGATGACTGCCTACCGGAACTCACGCAGGTAATCATATTTAGTAAGAGTAAGAGTTCATTCCTCGTAGAAGGGCACCATAACATACAAAAAAGGAACGCACACATTTTTATAAATTAACTCAATAGTTCCAACATTTTCAACACTCAATCATCATGACGTAACAATGTGGTAACCCGACGTTTTCTTTAAAGAAGAATACTGCTGTTGTAACTACAACTTTACACCACGACGATTTGGGGAATCTGACTCCATCACTCAATAAAAAATCGTTGCAACCTGAAACTACAGTTATCCTTTGATAAATTCCCAAGTAATGCAAAAGGCTTAATATGACTCACCACGTGAAAGATTTTCCCACTAGTCAACCAGCCAACAATTCAGTCAAACACCAAACTCACAAACTGCTTTCTCTTATTACACAGCAAAACAAAAATACGATTTTCGACTAAACCCGATTCTTCCAGGCTTTCCAAAAAAGATATGATGTAAACTCAACGTTGATTCACTAACGTTTTTCAAAACCTTTTTCAACAACGATTAAGACATCTGCAAGTTTGATTTATTGATACTGGAGACAGCAGTAACTCCAAGAAAAATCGACATTAAATCCAGATATCTTAAGTTCTTACGAAACATTCGCCGACATTTGGCATCATTTCACCAGCATACAACTCAAAATCTTTCCAGACCAAAATTTTCAACCGCTGGCATCTTCAAATATTTTTCCAGAGCATGCTACGACAATTTTGACTCACTAAAAACATCAATACTCTGATGACAGTAAATTTTCGACGACAAGCTTAATCAATTGCATCACCATGCAACGAGCTACGTTCAGTCTTTTTCAGTGCGACACACACACATACGATGGCGACGCGCGAGTATCGAATCTCATATCAACGAAGAACGGGGTTTTTGTCTCATAACTAAAATGCCTTAACTTATAATATGATTCATGATCCGAGGACGAATATGTGTGTGTGCAGCACGTGGAGAAAATGCGTGGAACGAAAGAAAAGTAGATGTCTACTCACGGTTAACTGGAAGATACATTTATTTTACATGGAGAAACATTACAAAATATGTACATACTCTGTTTGGGAACGGGAAAGGGTGAATTCCTTTGGAATATGTTTTATTCGTCCTAACAGCAAATTTATCCTGTTTCATGAGCTTAAGTCATTGATGCCTCCTCAACAGGTGTTTACCCGTTCAACCAGACTGGCAACTGGGTCCCACCCATTCACAGTCAGGTTAGCCAAACGCAGACGACAATTCTACTCCTGCAGCTTCCTTCTCTCGCACTTCCCGCCTGTGGAACTCCCTCCCATATTCTTGCTTTCCTGACGGCTACGACCTCCAGAAATTTAAAAGCAAAGTTAATACTCACCTACTAACCACTGGCCTCTAGCTCTAACCTTCCCTTTCTCTCCGCCCATGTACCTGTCATTGCACCTGCTTTCTCAGCTTTCTATTGTTCCTTTCTAACTAGCTTGTACTCCTCACTCTTTTGTAATTAATCTCTTTACATTTATGTAACCCCCTGCACATCAGTGGCGTTTCTGCCTTGCTCGGGGTGAAATGATTAAAAAAAACAAAAAAAAAAACAACATATTCGTACATACACGCATGAACATCTGATTTCAACCAAAGAAAAGCAATTACCTCTTTCTAACACGTGCAATCAGAAACATTTGGTAACGTACCATATTAACTACGTATTATCACTTATAAAGCCGAACAAACACCCGATACAATACTATTGCATGACAACCAAAGTAATTTACCCCATTAATCAAAAGAAAAGCAATAACAGTCAGTATTTTCCTCCAAAAACCTGCATTTCCTGTCACTACAGACTATAAGAATCCGTCAGTCAGTTGAGAGCCATACGTGACATATGCTTTGGGCGATCATGTCTCGAAAGAGACATGGCTGACTGAGCAAAATATTATCCCGCAGTAGGTTGCCATTGCTTTCTGCGGTAGACTGGTTGCCAACCAAGGCTATAGAACTCAATCTGTCCTATTATTTAACCCATTACTGGAGGGGAAAGTGATGTATTATTAAGAAGTAATTAGTGTGGGGTTCAGTTTATGACTTCATAATACTATAAAACTGATCCCCCACTTTATGCCCAGTAGAAGCCTTAATCATGTTTTCAACTATTATATTCATTCAGTCGGTTGAGTGCCTTACGTGATACATGCTTTTGGCGATCATGTCTCGAAAGAGACATGACTGACTGGGCAGAAGATTATCCCACAAGGCTGCCATTGCTTTCTGTGGTAGACTGGTTGCCAGCCAAAGTTATAAAATCCAACCTGTCCTGTTCTACCCTGTTATTTAACCAATAACTGGAGGAAGGAGACGGATTAATACTTTTCTCAAGGGTACCAGTGCTTAAGTGAATGCAGGATATTCAACTGGAATTCGAACTTGGATCACAGATTTCCCTTTTCTTTGGCACAGACGCTGGATTGAAAAACGTAAAATTAAAAGCTCGCGTAATTATTCCTGGTTGGCTAATAGACTGAAGGCACGTGAGAACATGTCAGAAAATACGTTTAGCCAGCGCAAAAATTTCAACCCTCGTTTGATCCACTTAGCCAGTATTTAAGGAGAAATCCCAGCGAGAATTTCCACTTTAGCAGGAAGTAGACGTCTATGCAATCTTCATGTAACAGACAAGCACAATCGCCCACTTCGTTGGCCATGCAGCACCAAGCCGAATCCAATTGAGAACTTTACTTTTCAACTCTCTCTCACTCACAACGTTAATTTCAACTCTTATTCCCTCACTTAATATTAACTAGCAGTGTAGCCCGGCGTTGCTCGGGTGTAATGAAAACTTTAAAACTAATCCATGGTCCTGGAGCTGAGACTCTTTGGACGTTGACACGAAAGACTAAAAAGTAATAGCTGTTTCCAGTTAAAACGAAACCGTAGACTGAAAGAAAAATGAATGGATGTAAGTCAAATTTTGATTTCCTGGTATCGATATCAAATAAGTTTTTTTCGTCGTAAACTGAATTTTGAAGGCTAAATAAGTCCTCTGAGTAAATGGTATCATGGCTGAGACCAAGAACTACAATTATACCAACTTAGAGCCAAACCCGAAGCAAAAACTAAAATAAAAAGGCTGAAAATAATACAGACATACAAGCAGATAAACAAACACATAAACATCTTGCTTTATATATATATATATATATATATAATCGATTTTCTGCACTATTGTAAGAACTGCAACCTTGAAACTTCTGAATATCGTTTGTTATGTCTTTGTCTATGAATGTATCAAATTTGATTAAAATCGGACCACTCCTTCTATAATCCGATTTTTTCGGTTATCGATATTTATCAGGGGTACCTCGACACAAAACCTAGCTAAGAACACTCGCAGATGCTTATAGTACAACTATATTTTCAAGAAAATTGGTTCCACCGTTTCGGAGTCTATAGGTAACGGACACACACACACACACACACACACACACACACGCACACACGCACACATACACACACATACACACACAGACAAAGTTCCATTTATGAACCATTTTAGATACTCATAATTCAAAAGTCAACCACGCGTCACTGAAATCCTCGCAACTCCGACTTGTTGAATTTTGCAAACTTTTTCTTTTGTTCGGCCTTGTGTCTTTCTTAACCGAAATCCTTACAGCTTACATGCTTTGTGTTGAATAATATTTACCAGAAGGGCTTTCATCAGAAGGTTGGTTGTCGGCAGTTAGAATGTGTGTATTAGTGATGAAGAGTGGAATAATAAAATATACACTTTACATTTAAAATAGAAATTTATTATAAGAAGGAATAACAAGAGTTTTAGAAATGAATGTTCAATTATAACTCTTAGTAAGAAGTTATTAGTAGAGTTCGTATTCAATGATAAGGTTGAAGAAGTAAGAGTTCATACAAAATGTTTGTAGCACTAATTGTTGAGATAGAAAGAGAGAGAGAGGACAATGTCCGGGTCACTTGAAGTAGAGAGTTACATCTATGATGCGTGTCAGCAACCTGCCTCCTCTGACTTGCCCGTGACCGGTTAGTGACCATCCTTAAATATTCAATCCAGTCCGTGGGGTGGATCAGAAACGATTTTTTCTTTACCTATAGAAAAACCGTTTCTCTGACGTATTTTGAATTTTGCGATTTGATGACCAATCAGGATCCAGAGTTCCGCTACAGGTCCGTAAAAGGGATTTGATATTTATTTATTATTGGTTTACCTCCAGAACTTCTGCGTGGAGCCAGATGCGCAAAGACCAGTTTTGGTCATTTGCTTCCTGGATCTCTGAGGGTAAACATCCGGTCCCTCGTTTTGCTCGGTATCACCACAACATCAATAATCGTTTTTGTTTATTTAAATAGTTGTTATTTATTAATCTGAGCTCAATCTATGAAAATCTCGGTCGTATGACATCTATAAGAATCGAACCCCCTATTAATTGGTTTACGATGATGAGATACCCAAATTTCTTTCATGATTTGTATATAAAAACCCGGTATCAAACTCTTCTTACCTAATCTTGTTAATCAGTGAAACAATCAATGGCGCCTATTTTGTTGGTTGAGACGGGATACTTTGATTTCATTTAATTTGTTTTAATAGATAACTATTGTCTTAGAAAAAAATCAAAATTTGATTATTTTGCTTAAGTCTTATTAGATATCGATGTCGAACTTTGGAATTGGAACAGATCTTTCGTCTGATACTTCTTCCAGTTATTTCCCTTGATGATAAGAATATATGCGTGTGTTTTGTTTATTCAATCACCTTCTAAACGTTGAAGAGAAATCGTCTGGCAGATCTGTTGAGATAGCATTCACACTAAACAAGATTTATTAGCTTTAAATTGTCACCTTTTGAGCAGCGGCGACGATAACAAATAATAAGGCCTTAAAAAAAGAATCGAAATTATAAGGGGGGGCGCAAAATGGAACAATTTGGAAATACTTCTTTGAAGAAAGACGATAGACTCGGTTTCTCTTAAACGTATTAGCAGTATTTAAAGTTTAAACAAAAGACAAGTTTCGCATACTTAATTTTATTGTAAATAAAAGATTTTCAAAGAATTGAATATTGGTTCGAGAAAGAATAGTTTTCTCATGAAATAAATACAATAAAACACTTATAAATTAAAAGAAAACTTTTACTAAACTAGTGAAGATTTTTTTTTGTATTTTTCGTTAAATTAAGTTTATTTTTATTATTTATTTTTCAAGTCTATGCAAAAGTTGATTGTCGGCTGCTCAGTATGAAAACTATTCATCGAAAAATACTCTGCAGAAGGAAAAATGTATTTCAAAAGAACATGCCTGCAAATATTTGTTTAAGAAGAAAAGGTTGACGATGATTTTGGAAAAATTGCGAACATTTAATGCGATGCGCCAAATTCAATCCAAAATTTAAACCCGTCTAGAAATCGCTCATTTTTACTTACATCCACCCTTTGTGTACATTTGGAATTAATTTGTATATCTGCGTATATATTTGTTTGTATTAATTTTGTGTATCTGATCTTCATAAATGTGTATGCGGGTGTATGAATACGGGTTTGTATACATCCATAAGATATATGTAGCATATGTAAGTGCCTTCAGTCCAATCGATAACAAAACAGCATAGTGTGAATTAAAAATGTCCCAAACTTCATAAAACAAATTTTTCCATCAAAATGTCTATATTATTAATAGGAGGAAAGATCAAAGTAATTTTTAATTCTTTTTAAAATTTTTTAATCCCGTCTAACATTTTCGAAATTTTGTCAGAAAATTTTGTTTTGATTTGAGTTAGCGACTAAAGAAACGTTACGATTGTTACACAATGGAAACGTAATGATTGCATCACCCACTTTTTTCGGTGACAAACACATTAATTTGGAAATTCTCGCAAAAATCAAATAATTGTCGGATTTTAATGAAACTTTCAGTAATCATTTACAAATGAATAAAATTATTTTTGAAATTATTATTTTTTTTAAATCTTCGTAAGAATAATTTTTTACCTCTGTTACCTCCGTCCACGTAAATTCATGAAATTTTAATAAATTTTAATTGGTTGCTGACTTTTGTTTTATTAGTTCAACGCAGGACCCATTGGGGAATATAAATCATCTATATTTTTATTTTACGTTTGCAATCATTATTCGATAATCTTCCCCGAAAAGTAATATAAAAAATGCAATAAAACTCTGATATAATTTAATTTGATAAGCTTTTCATTGCTAGAATAAATAAAAACTATTAAGAACTGTGGTGATAATGGTGTAACTCTCCCACGCTGTCTTTCTGCTGGACATCACGGAGTTGCGCCCCTTACCTGGGATTCTACAGAGGGACCTTTACAAGATGGACGAACGATACTATCTCTGTCTATGTGAACGTTTGTTTGTGGAATAAAGCTTCCTTAAGCTCTATCTGCCTCCTGTTCGTCTTGTGCATTTCTCCCTCTCTCTAGACTCACTTCAAGAACATTATACTCTCAAGTAAAAAAAATGTTATTAATAATAAAATTTTAAAAGAATTGTTTTCATTTTTTAATAATAAATAATTTAATTATATATAAAGTTTTAAAAGTATTTTAAAAATCTTTAAAAAACTGATTAGACTTTTTAGTTAAGCATTGTTGATTATATTGCCTATCTAAAATTGAAAAGTTTAATAAAATTCGTTCTGTAGAAATATTTTCAAATAATTTTTAAAAGATTTGTGTGTAAATATGTTCATTTTCATTAAGTACGATGTTCCATTTGATTAAGTACGATGATCCATAGGAGTCATAACATGTTTCCATAAAAATTAAATTAGATATTTTTACCATGCCTTAAACTTAATGATAACTTATTAATAATTATGAAAAATACATAAGAAAAATATTAATAAATAACATTTAATTTTTGGCATGTTTGGTTGTCATACTTAGCGTTCTTGACAACTTCCGGCAGTCATAAATCTTTCGTCAGTTAAATAACGCATATAAAAGACTGCTACCGTAGTTAAAAAGTATTTTTTTATTGTAGATTTCTGGCTGTAAGCAATTATTACTTGATTGAAATCTAATAAAGGTAAGTTTCAATTTTACAAATTGATTTAAATGACGTGTCAACGAGGTATATTTTATTTTTTCAATATTTTTAGAACAGAAATTTGGCTACTATTTACGTAATGTGTCTATCAATCAAAAATGGTTGGAAATTAATTTTCTTTTTCAAATCAAAAAATTTTAGATTAAAATAAAATTTCGGTTTAAAATACACCAGTGTATTTTCCTTACTGGAATTAAAACTTAATCTCTTGTTTTCCAATTAAAGCTAATTTTAAAAATTGAAGATAACTTATTTATCTTTAAAATTTAAATTTAAATTTAGGTATCGAAAATGGGTGGAGGTACCTAGATATATGTGGGAATATATATATATATATATATATATATATATATATATATATATATTAATTAGAGAAAATTTTCAAAATTCAAAGGTGTCGGATGTATATTTCGACATAGGATCTCTAATAGAGACTCTACATCACGTCAGCGACATTGTTTTTCCAAATGGCGAAGGCCCTGAGTTAGAGTGTGGAGATTATTATATAATTACTAATGTTATTGAAAAGCTACTTGTAATATCTCAAGGAACATTAGCACTAAAATATATTTCCAACTGGCAAGGTAGAAACTAATCCTGGTCGGGGTTTTGCTCAGTCTTTCTTTATTCAAATGTGACTAGACACTTTGTTAATTTCAACCATGGGTTTCTTACTTTGTTTTCTGTTTTTGTTTTGTTTTGTTTTGTTTTCGTTTTTTTTTTTTGTTTTGTTTTTCATCTTTTTCTTTTAGAAAAAATGTTCTTATCTTTGGTAGTTCGTATTTAAATAGACGAATCTTTTAGAATTTGATTTTTTTCGCCATGTTTAATTCTCCCTTGACCACCAAATGATTTTAATAAGGGTTTAGCTAAACTTATACTAAGTAATTATTTAATATTTATATCTTCTTTCCCATTACCCTACCCTATTATGTCTACAATTCGGCAATTATCAAACCGGAACTGACAATTCTTGAAATCGTGGTTATCCTCCCTCAGTAATTCTAAACTAAAAAAAAATGTCACCCACAGGCTTTTTATTTATTTTTTTTATTTATTCTTTATTTTAATTTATTTTATTCTTTTTAAACTGGAGTAGATAGACCCTACGATGACCCGGTTCATACTACACTCCCTTCTTTTGATCCGGAGTAGAGTCCCATCCCTTGTTTCCTGTTCAGAGATAGATCCTGGCACACTTTTTTCTCTACTTAGGCCTGAATATTGGAGTTTTTGGAGCAACTTTTTACGATGTGGGTGGACGGTGGCAGTGACTCTCCATACTAAGGGTACAGGTTTGGCTGTTTTCTGGTTGATGCGTCCGACTGATAAGGGCCCTAACTCTTGCGTAGCGTCTTGAGCAGCTGCTCTGATCAACAGTTGCATAATATCGGGATTCCTGTAGTGCCATGACGCGCATGGATAAGTCTCCCTGCAAGTTCCTCCGGTGGCGCGACCCTAAGGCCACACTATACTGCAGTCTGCGTCAGTTCCCTTTCTACGCATGTCGGAGTTGATGACCGTCTTCTACCATTATTCAAGGCCTCTTATTATCAAAAATAACTATGAATACCTACAACAAACCCAACGCTAAACCAGCCTCACAAAAACCACCTAAACCCCTCTACATTTCCTTCACTAACATTCGTGGTATTCGTAACAACTTTGCAGTGTGGAATCTTTCCTCCGCGAAAAGTCCCCAGACATTCTAGCTCTCAGTGAAAATAACCTGAACACCTCTATCCCCTCCTCTGACTTCTTAATCCCAGATTACCTTTCTCTTCTTAGGAAGGACTCCAGCGTCTATATGCCTGGCCTGTAAATCTATGTCAGCAAATATCTCCCTTTGGTTAGGGAGGTTTAAGGAGTGTGAACATGGTAGGCAGACCGGCTCGAGACAGGACCTCAGTGCTTGGCACATTGTCTTGCCATGAGATTC
The DNA here is from genome assembly GCA_037127315.1 of Ascarosepion bandense. NCBI lineage: Eukaryota > Metazoa > Mollusca > Cephalopoda > Sepiida > Sepiidae > Ascarosepion > Ascarosepion bandense. The sequence goes on along the minus strand of JBBBDQ010000690.1, from coordinate 2,077,316 downwards.
CCAATATACATTGGATACTTCTCACGTGGAAGGTGTTCAGACGCCTCTCTTGCCTGTCGTACGTGGTCTATGTCTAACTACCATATAGCAGTGTACTGATGACACAGGCGTTGTACACTGCCATCTTTGTCTTCACTGTCAGCTTGGAGTTTATCCAAACACGTGTCGTGATAACCTTCTGATAATTCCGATGATATCTGCTAAAACCTTAAGATGTGAAGATTGTCGGCCATATTGCGAATTGGCTTTGTACCAGACATGGCTGACTGTCCCTACGGCTACAGTGGTGACCCCTTCTGCCGCATTGCTACCGAGAAGAATGCAAAAAGCATTCCAAAAAAGAAAAAGTAAGCCACATTCTGATTACTAACTCCATACGAATCTATCCAACTTTCTTTTAATGCAAGTGTACCCCTGCGTCGGATGTGCGTTGTGGTGTAGTGGATATCGACTCGGAACGATAAATCGTCTCTTTCCCCAATTATGGGTTAAATAATAGGACAGATTGGGTTATATAGCTTTGGTTGGCAACCAGTCTAACGCAGAAAGAAATGGTAACCTACTGCGGGACAATCTTCTGCCGGGTCTGTCATGTTTCTTTCGAGACATGATCGCCCAAGCGTGTATCACGTATGGCACTCAACTGACTGACCCCTGCGTCAAAAATAACGGTAAAATATTTGAGGAGGTTATTAGCTCTCTCTCTCTATATATATATATATATCTATATATATATATATATATATAGAGAGAGAGAGAGAGAGAGAGACAGATAGGCAACGATCTTTATTATAATATAAAGGTTTTGAGTTTTGTTTAACGACATATCAACCCCTATGGTTTATTTTATGCCAACAAGGTGGGGTTTTAAAGTATTTTTTAGTGTTTGGTTATAGTGAGAAGGTCGATTTAGTCAGATTTTAATGTTTTTTTGTTGTTTTTATTCTTTTTATTTTAGAAACCTGAATATGTCTTCTAGTTTTGTATTCAAAATATTTTGCTGAGAATATTTTTTTTCCTTCAAAAATGTGTTATGATAATAATTTATTTTTTTTCAAGAAAGTATTGTTGGTAATATTTTTCTTTAAAAATGTATATTTTTCTATAAAAGTCTATTATGTATATATTTCTATAAAAGTCTATTTTTATACTTTCATAATGTTTTGACCCCAGTTTGGGGGGTTAACTATTTGCCCATAGCTGGGACCCTAACAGGTGCTACCACTCCGGGTTAGTGTGGGCCTGAGAACAATAGCAATTAAGAGGTGATTTCACGTTCCTCACAACCTCCCAATCAGATGCAGTTTACCGTCATGCCCAGGACCTAAAACAAAGTGTATATATATATATATATATATATATATATATATATATATATATATATATATATATATCCTCATACATATACAGCAAACCAAAAGTTTTTGTCATGTCATTTAAATATAAATCATCTGCACAACCAACAGCAACATTGCCTGATGATGAGAATCTATCTCGAAACATAGAAATTTCCGTGTCGCAATGTACAATTAATTCATAACTACAGAATTATATTAAGCTCTATAATACTCATTATATTGAGCACTGTTCATAATAAAATAAATGCCAGAGCACTCAAAATAAAAATAAAAAACCTTGAGTCCACTTCACCTGGAATTATGTCGCTTCCATACAGGTAGAGAACTGTACACGTTTATTTTTATTTTTAAGTTTTCGACAAAGCAATATGGAAAAAATCGATTTCGAAATCTCACTGAAGAATATATCACGAACAAAAGTGGATATTTCATAAAACTATTACGCAAAACAGAGGATTTAATCCAGCAGATGAGATGGAAGGCACATTTCTTTCTGCACAAAGAAGAAACACTTAAAGAACAAGAAATATATGGGTACAAATGCAAAAAAAAAAAACAGACCCATGCATTGAACAGTTATGCGCCTTCGAAAATGATTTACTCGACATAAGCAACACAACATTTCACAAAAGGAGAAATGATTTCCAACAACATCTTGGACAAGTGGTGAAAGAAATAAAAATATCCGATAGAATATTCATGAAATCGAAGACAAAGGCCAACTTCTACAAAGTAACACTTAAAGAATATAATAATAATACGTTAATCATGAAAAACCTGACAAAAAAACTATAAAAATGTCGATACGAATAAGATGGACTTAGTTGATAAAATTAACACAGCTAGTAATAAAATCAGAAATAAATTAAAAATAAGCAACAGAGTAGCACAACTCGACACAAAGGAATGCTATATAACAATAAAGGATCATAAGGAAAACTTTAATATAAACCCCACCACGAGATTAATAAATCCCACCAGACCAGAAATCGAAAAAATTAGTAAGAACATACTAGAAAGGATTAACAAACAAATCCTGGAATACTTGGGATTAAGATTATGGAAATACACCACAAATGTAACAAATTGGTTTTATAATATCTAAGAAAAAAACGACTGCTCTTTTATCCAATTTGATATCGAGGAGTACTATCCATCGATATCAAAAGGACTATTTGTTACAGCCTTGGAATTCGCCACTCTTTACTCAGATATAACGGAGGAAGAAAAAATAATAATGAATGCAAAAATATCTGTGCTCATTCATAAAGAAGAACAGTGGAACAAAATTAATTCCAGAGAGGACAATTTTGATATTACCATGGGATCTATGGACACTACGGAATATTCAAATCTGGTAGGATGATTAATATTATATAATCTCACGGCCTATAAAGAAGTAAATACTAAAGACATTGGACTATATAGAAATGCCCCAAATTTCAAAATAGATAGAATTAGAAAAATGATACATAAAGAGTTTAAAAATCTCAATTTAAAAGTAACAATTAAAACTAATATAAAAAAGTAGATTTTTTTCGATGTAACTTTAGATCTAGAGAAGAATATACACCAACCATCCAAAATTCAAATGCCAATTCTTTATACATCCACCCAATGTCTAACCACGCTCCATCTATCATCAAGCAGATACCCTCATCGATAGAATACAGAATTAGTAGGAATTCAGCTAATGAGGAAGTATTTAATAAGCATAGCAATTTTTATAATACTGTATTAAAAAATAGTGGATACAAAAACCTTGTATCCAAAAAATTAGTGGATACGAAAACCTTGTATCCAAAAAATTAGTGGATACGAAAACCTTGTATCCAAAAAATTAGTGGATACGAAAACCTTGTATCCAAAAAATTAGTGGATACGAAAACCTTGTATCCAAAAAATTAGTGGATACGAAAACCTTGTATCCAAAAAATTAGTGGATACGAAAACCTTGTATCCAAAAAATTAATGGATACAAAAACCTTGTATCCAAAAAATTAGTGGATACAAAAACCTTGTATCCAAAAAATTAGTGGATACAAAAACCTTGTACAAAAACTCAACGGATCGTCAGGACCTGGCTCATGTCCTGACGATCCGTTGAGTAAAACCGCGGTCGGCGTTTGCCTCTCTTTTAGATTTAGTTTATTATATATATATATATATATATATATATATATATATATATATATATATATATATATATATATGTATAGTACGGGTTTCGCTTCACCAGGTCTACTGCTGATATGCTAACGACCATTACCGAGTACATATACCGGGCACTTGACAAGAATGGTGAAGCCCGAACCGTTGCCTTGGATATCTCCAAAGCGTTCGACAGGGTCTGACATGCTGGCCTCTTGTGCAAACTGCGGAGCTACGGCATAACTGGACATCTGTTTGACCTCATCCAGTCATTCCTCTCTAACCGCACATTGAAGGTGGTATTAAATGGGCATGCCTCCCCAAACTACCATACGAACGCGGGCGTCCCTCAAGGTTCTATCCTAGGTCCCACGCTCTTTCTGATCTACATTAATGATCTCCCCGACGCCATTAGATCCCAAGTTGGCATGTATGCCGATGACAACAATCTACTCTCGCATCATGTTGACGACAAAGAACCTCGCTGCCGTACTTGAAAAGGACCTCCAATCCGTAGTGGCCTGGGGTAAGAAATGGCTGGTAAATTTCAATGCCTCTAAAACGAAGCTGTTATCAACTAACCACCATAGACAATCGCATCTACCTCCCATTAGCATGGAACAGGCTTGCCTCCCAGAGAGTAAAACACTACGCTTCCTTGGTCTTACACTTTCGGCGGACCTCAAATGGAATGACTACATCGAATCCATTGCCAAATCTGCTGCTATGAAAGTCGGTTCTCTGTGCAGGGCCCGGAAGTTTTTCCCACCTGAATCTATTCTGCACATATACAAATCTACCATCCGCCCGTGTATTGAATATTGCTGCCATATCTGGTCGAGTGCCCCTGCTGCTCTCCTTGGGCTTCTTGACAAATACAAAGGAGGATCTGTAACGTGGTTGATACTGACTTGGCAGACCTGCTGCAACCACTCTCTCACCGGCGTGATGTGGCTTCCCTGTGCCTCTTCTACAAGTACTTTCATGGCTTCTGCTCCGATGAGCTTAGATCACTGGTGCCGCCTAAGCACGAATTTACACGTGATACTAGATTAGCAACTAGGTCCCACCCTTTTACAGTTAAACAAATAAGATGTAACCGTAAATTCTACTCCAATAGCTTCTTTTCTCGCGCTTCCCGCCTGTGGAACTCCCTTCCACAAGTCTGCTTTCCCGACAGTTACAATCTCCAGGTGTTTAAATGTAGGGTCAACAGATACCTCCTATCACACTAACTCCCAACTATTCTCAGAACACTCTCATCTACCGAACCCTCATTCTCGGTATCCTTACCCGCCTATCACCCACCCTCTGACATTTCCTATATTTAATCATCCTTTCTCCATCTATGTAGCCCCCTGCGCAGTAGTGGCAGTGACATGCCTTGCTCGGGGTGAAACGCTTATAAAAATAAAATATATATATATATATATATATATATATATATATATATATATATATATATATATATTCTTCACTACCCAACAATATAATTATTGCAAAAAAATAAAATATTAAGGTGCTGTTAAAGAGCAAATATGTGGCAAGAGCTTTCGTAACTGGTAGTAAAGTTAAATAACTAGTAGTAAAGAGAATGAACTGAGCCGACCGTGATTCTCTCTCTCTCTCTCTCTCTGTCTGGACTAGGGGGAATTATCTATCTATCTATCTATCTATCTATCTATCTATCTATAAGGGTATTTATTATAATAAAGAGGTTTATTTTTTGTAATTGTCATGATCTATTACGATGCTTCCTAATGTGCCGTGTCTCTTGAGGATGTGGACTACCACGGCTTCCTGTCTTCTGGTACCTTTTCCTCGGTCCATTTTCACAATTCTTTTCTAGTAGTCTTTTCGCTGCTTCCTTCTGCTTCTCTTACTGACGACTTGTCCTGTAAGTATTAAATTCTCCTAGCCTTCTTTGTTCCTAAAATTTGAACGGTACCTTTTTCTGTTTGAATATCTGGAATGAGCTATTATTGTTGAGATGTGCAGATAATAACAAGAAAACAACAGAAATAGAAATAATTGGAGTAGATAGACTGAACTATCGCCCGGTTCACACTCCACCCACGTCTATTGAACAGGTGAAGAGGCCCATCCCTTGTTTCTTGGTTAGGATGTGGTTTCTGGTTTTTCTCTTTTCCAATCTTTTCCTTCTCACGTAGCCCCCTGCGCATCAGTGGCGGTTTCGACTTGCTTGGGATGATATGATTAAAAAAAAATGTATTACGGAAGAAAAGTATTTGCAAAGTTGGTTAGTATAATACAGCAAAACAAGGTATTAATGTGTACGTCTCTGTACGTGGTAGAGTGCAATTAATCACTTCCGGTTTACAATCGTAAATACACGACTGACTCGTAATCTGTACTGATCTGAAAGTCGACTGTGAGTCCTTCCGGCACTACCACCATATATAGTGCCTGGAAGAGTTCATTACTCTTGAAAAGGTGGAGAGCGCCCTAACAATTATTTACATGTGAAATCAAATACTCATCCATGTTGTTGTTACTACAATGTCTCTGCTGTGTGCTTCATGTGCAACATGTAGATCCAGGTACCTTCAGAGAATTTCGAAGTGATCACTTAATTTTCTTTACAGGGATACATTGTTCTAGTTCACGGAAATGTTAAGGCAAGCATGGTCAACGGAACGAGAACAATTTATCCTCATAGATTGAATAAAGGGTTAAGTTTAAAATTCCATGAAGTTTACTCGGTCGACAAGAACCTAAAAGCTGGGTAGCATAATATCCGAAATGGGATTATATTGTCTGTTTGTTTAGTAACATTATAAATCTTTATGGGTCATTTAATGCCAAAATTTAAAAAGAGCGAAAAAAGTTGAGATACGGAAAAAGAATTAGATAAATAGACAAAATGTTTTTCTTTTTTTTTTTTTCTACAGAAATGCATTACTGATAAAAATTTTAATGCAGGTATATTTTTACTATGAAAATGTATTGTTGTTATTTTTACTACAAAAATGTTTTTTACTTTTTGACTTCCAGTATTTGCCCATAATTGGAATCCTAGCATAATTGATGCCAATTGCTTTATATAAAATGAAGTCAATAGAGGAAGTTACCTCCCCGACCCCCATTTTATTATTTCTTTTTTTTTTTATAATCATATCGCCCCAGGCAAGGCAGTTTATAGGGGCTGTCAGGAAGTGGGTAAGAGAAGGATGAGAATACTGATAAGAGTAGAGTGGAGGGAGAAAAAAGCATGAGAGAGAGGATGCAAGTTAGTGAGATAGGAGATGACTATATATATAATCATATCGCCCCAAGCAAAGCTGTTTACTGCCACTGGTGCGCAGGGGGTTACATTGGAGAAAAGTTATGAAAAAGAGTGAAAGGTCTAGGGAGTTTCAGGAAGTGGGTAAGAGAAGGATGAGAATACTGATGAGAGTGGAGTGAATGGAGAAAGCAGCGTGCGAGAGAGGATACAGATTAGTGAGATAGGAGATGACTATTGACTTTACATTTAAATTCTTGGAGATTTTAGCTGTTAGTGAAGCAAGTAAATGGAAGGGAATTCTACCAGCAGGGAGTGCAAGAAAAGCTGATGGAGTAGAAATTGCGTTTATATTTTATTGCTTTCACAGGAAAAAAAGTGGGTCCCATTTGCTAATCTTGTGGCTCGAGTAAATTCATATATAGAGGGCACGAGTGAACTAAGTTCATCGGAGCTTAATCTAAGAGTGTATTTTGTTCTTCTAAAGATATCTCGACTATTTTTTTATTTATTTATTTATTTGTTACTGCTATTGCTTACTGTTTCCACTAAGTCCTAGTACTAAAGACTGAACTCTCAATAACTATGTCAATTTTACGAACCGACGCTTTAATTCACTAAGCTATTGCCCTGTGGCTCAATCCTGAGTGGTGAACTTGGAGTCTTAAACCTAATCTGACTGCTGATGAGTGATATCGCTTTTTACACGTGACTGTACTCATCGATGTGCGTTGTGGTGCAGTGGATATCGACTTGGAACGAGAAATCGGGGAGCCTAGTTCGAATTCCTTGCATTCACTTACGCGCAAAGACCCTTGGGGAAGGTATTAATCCGTCTCTTCCTTCCAGATATGGGTTAGGTAATAGGACAGATTGGGTTCTATGGCCTTGGCTAGCAACCAGCCTACCGCAGAAAGTAATGACAACCTACTGCGGGATAATCTTCTGCCCAGTCAGTCATGTCTCTTTGGAGAGATGATCTCCCAAAGCGTGTATCACGTATGGCACGTAACTGACTGACTGAATATCATAGTTAGAAACATAATTAAAACTTCTACTGGGCATAAAGTGGGGTCGGTTTTCTGTTGTTATGAAGTAATAAACTGATCCCCCACTAATTACTAATTAATAATATAATACATCTCTTCCCCCTCTAACTATGAGTCAAATAACAGGACAGATTAGGTTCGATAGCCTTAGCTGGTAACCAGTCTATCGTAGAAAGCAACGGCAACCTACAGCAGGATAATTGTCTGCCCAGTCAGTCATGTCTCTTTCGAGACATGATCGCCCATAGCGTGTATCACGTATGGCACTTAACTGACTGACTGAATATAATAGTTGAAAACATGATTAAGACTTCTACTGGGAATAATGTGGGGGATCGGTTTTTTTACTGTTATGAAGTAATAAACGGATATCCCATTGATTACTACTTAATAATATAATACATCTCTTCTCCCTCCAGCTATAAGTCAAATAATCGAACAAATTGGGTTCTATAGCCTTGGCTGGGCTCCAGTCTACCGCAGAAAGTAATGGTAACCTACTGCCAACAAAACCCAGATAATCATCTGCCCAGTCAGTCATGTCGCTTTCGAGACATGATCGCCCAAGCGTGTATCACGTATGGCACTTAATTGACTGTACTCATTGATGCTTCTGTATTCTCTTGCCTTTGCTGCTGTTAGAAATGAGGGCAGCAGTCTGCATGTAAATAATGGCCTTATTTAAAGGTTGTCTCTACCGATGCAGAGATTATCTGCCCTCCAACGTTTTCTGTAATTTACCCATTTGCTGATTTATTTTGTTCTTATTTCTATAGTTTTAACCTTAATTAATTCTTTCACTCTTCTGTCAGGCGAACTATCGTTCTTCTCTCTTTTCGACTTTCGCTAAATCCTCGAGGTTAATATTGTCAATTTTCTCATTTTACTCTGTGCCATGAGGACGGTGTCGATTAGACGTATATCATTCTCTTTCTCTCCTCTACCCTGTCTCCCCTCTCAGTCCCTCCCTCCATCGTTCCCTCTGTTTGAAAGGTGGAAATGATATACACATTACAATTGCTTCAGACTCTTTTCTATTTTCTGTTTCACACTTGTCTGTATTTGCTGATGTCGGGAATATAAATTGGACAGGCTTTATTAAAAAGATATGAGTTTGGAGATTGTCTTCTGCCTCAGAAAAAATTCTTACATTTTTATTCTCGTTTAACGGTGCCCTCCCTGACTGCAGATATATATATATATATATATATATATATATATATATATATATAGAGAGAGAGAGAGAGAGAGAGAATTATTTAGATAGCGTGAGAGAGAGAGAGGGTTATTTAGATAGAGAGAGTTAAAGAGTTTTTAGATAGAGAGTTAAAGAGAGAGAGTTATTTAGATAGAGAGAGTTAAAGAGTTATTTAGATAGAGAGCTAAAGAGAGAGATAGATAGATAGATAGATAGATAGATAGATAGATAGATAGATAGATAGATAGATAGATAGATAGATAGAGTTATTTAGAGATAGATAGTTACTTACAGAGTTAGATATAGATATTTAGAGTGTTATTTAGATAGTTATTCAGAGAGTTAGATAATTATTTAGATAGAGAGATAGGGAGATATATAGAGTTATTCAGAAAGAGTTAGAGAGTTAGATTGTTAGATAGAGAGTTAAAGAGTTAGAGAGTGTGGGTATTTGTGTCTTCTCAGAGTGTAGTTCGTAGCCGAATTAATAACCACTCCGCCAGCTGCTACTCGTAGAACCCGGAACACTGCTTCACCAGGGACTCCGTTTCCTGCGCACCGTAAGCAAAACGCTGTCTCCCAAACACCGGTGTAGCCTTCTCGAGTCGTAAATAGCAAAAAGTCACCCGAAACAGAAGTAGGCTCTTTTTATGTGTTTTTTGGTCTCGTAATTTCCCACTCTCCGAGAGCCTCACTTTCACCAATGACACATGCGCCGTGTCATTCGAAAAACTGCCTCGCATGAGCTCGCCTCGCGGTTCCATTACGTCTACGAACGCACGTGCAAACAAACCGCCTTCTTTTGCTTCGGCGAGGTAAGTCTCCACCACACTCCCCCCTGATCTCATCATCACAAAAAGTGCATTCGGGAGCGGGTCTCTTCTGGCGGGTGCTCCTTCGGAGGGGTACGACACAAGGTTCGTCCTCAGATGGGCTGTCACCTGAGGTTTCGTCATGCACGTCAGCATCCGCTGTTAGTGGACCATCGGAGCCATCACTTGGTTGACCTGACCCCAAGTAAATAAATCGCTCACTCTCTTCTGTGTCGGTTTCATCGCCCGACGATGCATATGGTCCTGAAAATGGCCGTAGGTCTTTGACATGGCGTGGTACCCCATCAATTCGCACTGTCAGTGGGCTGACAATTTCGGTTACCCGCCCGGTCCTGAACTTGGTTGTGCATTTGCCGTGCGGATTTTTGACCCAGACAACGTCACCTTCTTCATATCTCCCTCCGATAATCTGTGGTTCTGGTGGGGGTTTGGCTTCAATGCCTTTTACTCTGACGTGGTAATTATGCAGCACGTCAGCCGGTGCCGTGGAAGGTGAGACATCGTCCTTTGGCGTGACATTATACCAATAAACGGCCTCCAACGCGGAACAACCCTTCCTTGCTGCGATGGTCTTAATGCTCCTGTGGCTGCGCTCCACAATTCCATTACCAGCCGGTGAATATGCGCATCGGAATCTTAACTGCACACCCCAGCTGTTTGCAAACTCTTTAAAGTGTCTGCAAGTGAACGCAGGGTCATTGTCAGTCAATATCTCGGTTGGTGGGCCCCGTTCAAAGAAAATCATCTTCAACTGGTGAATGACACTATGTGCATCTTGTCGACGCAATGTCCGCCAAATTGCAAACCTGGAGGGACCGCAATCAATGAGCGTTAAAAAATGCACGCCATTGTAATGGGTTATGTCCATTGCTACTCTACTCCAGTTGTTTTCCACGCTCAATTTTCCCTTTTTCCAATGAACTGGCGCCGGATCTATAGACTGGCAGGCTTCACAGGCTTTGATAACCGATCGCACGATTTCCTTCGACACTAGTGGGTCGATAAGTCTGGCGAAGTATAGGGTTCGTTTCACGCCCGCATGTCCACTTTCTCGGTGGACGTCAACCACCTGACTTTTATTCAGTCGGCACCTCATTGCAGCGCAACTCTCCGGGACTGGCTCTTTTCCCTCCTTATGTAGATTCAACCACTTGCGTGGCACTCTGGTGAGGCAATCTCTTGATTCTCACTTGCTCAGGGAGGAGACTGGCGCTGACGTCTCCCCACCCTTGGGCGTTTCCCTGGCATCTTGATGATGTATGTCCAAGTTTATGGCATCTGAAGCATCGGGTTTCACGGTGAGACTTCCGCACTCGACCGTCCGACCTCACTTGGCGTCCCTGCATACAATCCTTCGCCATGTGGTTGGGTCCAGAACACTTGTAGCAAAAAAAGGTCACACTGCGCGAGTTATCAGGGAGCAACTCTGAATTCGAATGTGTTTTGCCAGTGGATGCAGCGACCGATTCCTTACAGCTTCCGTTGTCGGTCATGATAGCCCGTGCTCGAGTCAAAAGCTGCTCCAATGTCATGGTCTCCATTCTGGACGAGGCACGAAGAAGCTGTCTAACATATTGGAAATCGTAATAGATGCCGAAATAGCTTGTGGGTATTTGTGTCTTCTCAGAGTGTAGTTCGTAGCCGAATTAATAACCACTCCGCCAGCTGCTACTCGTAGAACCCGGAACACTGCTTCACCAGGGACTCCGTTTCCTGCGCACCGTAAGCAAAACGCTGTCTCCCAAACACCGGTGTAGCCTTCTCGAGTCGTAAATAGCAAAAAGTCACCCGAAACAGAAGTAGGCTCTTTTTATATGTTTTTTGGTCTCGTAATTTCCCACTCTCCGAGAGCCTCACTTTCACCAATGACGCATGCGCCGTGTCATTCGAAAAACTGCCTCGCATGAGCTCGCCTCGCGGTTCCATTACGTCTACGAACGCACGTGCAAACAAACCGCCTTCTTTTGCTTCGGCGAGGTAAGTCTCCACCACAGAGAGATAGATAGAGAGTTAGATAGAAAGTTAGATAGAGATTTAGACGGATAGATAGAGAGTTAGATGGTTAGATAGATAGATAGATAGATAGATAGATAGATAGATAGATAGATAGATAGATAGATATGAAAAGACTGAGATAGATAGATAGATATGAAAAGACTGAGATAGATAGATAGATAGATATGAAAAGACTGAGATAGATAGATAGATAGATATGAAAAGACTGAGATAGATAGATAGATAGATATGAAAAGACTGAGATAGATAGATAGATAGATATGAAAAGACTGAGATAGATAGATAGATAGATATGAAAAGACTGAGATAGATAGATAGATAGATATGAAAAGACTGAGATAGATAGATAGATAGATAGATAGATAGATATGAAAAGACTGAGATAGATAGATAGATAGATAGATAGATAGATAGATAGATAGATAGATAGATAGATATGAAAAGACTGAGATAGATAGATAGATAGA